>MU730221.1:0-25482 GCA_026770625.1 Nicotiana glauca
TCTCCCCCCAATTTTCTTCCTCTAATGTTCTCTATTTTTTATTTTTTCATGTTGTATATATTTGTAATGAAATTCACCAATGGATTTCAATTGTTTTACTATAGAGTTTTAACTTAGCAATTTCCTTTCATGTTGCACAATTGGTGTTCAAATTGAAATTGTAAATCAATAAATTTTGAAGATGTTTGACTCTCCACCATTAATAGCCATTAAAAAGCTTTGAATCTTTGAATTCGAATTTAACTTTTTAAAAATTATTATTTGTTTGGATTGGGTATTGTTGCAAACAACTGGGAATATTGTTTGGAGTTTATATCTCAATTTTGAGAGTGCTTGGTGAAGATTAGACTTGATTTTGATTGAATTTCATATTGAAACTCGAAGAAGAAGAACACATGACATATAATATACTTACGAAATTTTAGTAAAATTGTAGTATAATTGTATGTAAATTGTATTCTGTTTTAGTTCGTGAGTGAATGGGTTATCGGGTTTTGGTTCAAACTTCGGGTTTTGACTAAGCGGGTCCGGGGGTCAATTTTTGACTTTTTGGAAAAAAATATTGGAAAATTCATGTTCATACATTAGAATCGGTTTAATTAGCATTTATTGATGTATTTGAATTTATTATGGCTAGATACGGGTGAATTGATGGTGGAAGTAAGAGGTAAAGCAGTGGTTGAGTGTTGAATTATCCGTTGGCTTGAGATAAGTGTTTGGTCTAACCTTGACTTGAGGGAATAGGAGTTTCCGACTTATGTGCTAAATGAAATATCATGTGTGTGGCGTATAGGTGTGGTGACGAGTACCTATGCACCACCAAATTCCATTTTTAGTTTGCTTTCCCTTCCCCATTTCCTATCATACTATTTCTCGTCCTATTTGCTACCTGCTTAAACTGTTTCCATGCCTTAACTGCTATTTGATCATAAACATCCCCATGCCTTAATTACTACTTGATCATAAATACTTACGTGCCTTAATTGTTGCTTGATCACAAATGTTCCATGCTTAATTGCTCATGTTAATTGTTGTTCTCTTCATTAAAATGCTTAGTTGTTATATTGTCACGACCCAATTCCCAAACCCGGTCATGATGGCGCCTTTCATGAAGACAAGGCCAGCCAACAGAACAACAATGCCCCTTTTTAACAATTAATAAACATAAATAAATGAACAATACGACTTAATGACATTAATAGCCAACATTTACCACCCAACACAACCCGATCGAGGTGTCACAAGTCACGAGCATTTAGAGAAGTCTAAATACAACTACAGGGCCAACAATATTCAGAATAAAATTTAGAACCAAAGGAAATAATCTGGAGCCGCGAACGCTGGCGTTCACTCTGCTCGGCTTCAATAGTAATACCTTCAATCAACTAATAACCTGCTACCGGATGAACAATACCTGCAACTGCACGCGAGGTGCAGGGAGTAAAGTGAGTACTCCAACTCAGTGAGTAATAAAAATAAATAATAACTGAGCAGCAAGAAATCACGTAAGGCACTCCATTATGCTATAAAGAGCAGTACAACCCTATGAGAAAAACAGTAAAACCGTAAAAAACTTTAGAAATATTTTGGCTCAGCTCAAATCTCTTTCGAAAATGGTCTTTTCAGTAATTACGAAAATGGTTTCAAAATAGTTAGTGCTGATTAGCACAGAAAATCCGCCCTTCGGGCACAAATACCACAGTATAATAGGGAAAAAGGCAAGAAGCATGCAAAATGAGCACGTAAAAGCTCGCCCCTCGGGCAATATCTTAAACTGAACCAGACCCTCGGGCTCTCTCTCTCTCTCTCTCTCAAATCCATCTAAAAAATAGTATCACATAATAACCGCTGCGGCGCAGAGTCCAATCCACATATCGCTGCGGCGTGCAACCCGATCCATAGCTCGCTGCAGCGTGCATCCCGATCCATATGGGTACCCGCGCTCACTGTGGGGGTGCAGACTTCAGATGGACTCCTACAACCCAAGCGCTATATATCACTACGGCGTGCAGTCCGATCCAATATATACATACTGCGGCGTGCAGTCCGATCCATATAATATATTACTGCGGCGTGCAGTCCGATCCATATAATATAATACTGCGGCGTGTAGTCCGATCCATATATAATCCTCACATCCAGGACCTAGGCCTCACATCCCTCCGTGTATCCTCACTTCCGGCCCTCGGCCGCACTCAGTCAGAATATCATCACAAGCCCCTCGGGCACTAGTAAAACAGTAGTCCTCAACCCAAATTATCATTTAAATTATCATTTAAGACTCAATATGAGTGAAAGTGGCTGAGTTGTAAAGTAATGGAGAAATAGTATGACTGAGTTTAAGTAATAAGTCAAAATAGTGAGGAAGACAGTGAAAATAATCCCTGAAGGGTACAAATAGTTGGCACGAAGCCCAAATACGGCAATCAACCCAAATAATAGTGATAACAAATAAATTCCAGTCAAATACGCGGTAAATTAATCAATCGGGATGGACCGAGTCACAATCCCCAGCGGTGCTCTACCCCACGCCCACTATCTGGCGTGCAAGTCACCTCAATATAGCATTACGATGTGCAATCCGGGGTTTCAAACCCTCAGGATATCATTTACAATCATTACTCACCTCGAACAGGTGAAATCTCTAGCTTGCGACGCCTTTGACCCTCAAACCGGCCTCCACGCGCGTCGAATCTAACCAAAATCAGAGCGAATACATCACAATATGCTAAGCGAACAGTACCCAATCAAAAACAATCGAAAAATATCAAGAATCTCGAAATTAGCTAAACCTGAGCCCCGGGCCCACTTCTCGAAAAATTACTACATTCACATCACCGGATTCCTCGTCTTTCCATGAGTCCGAACATATAAAATTTACCAAAATTGGAGTCCAAATGCTCCCTCAAAACCCAAATTTTCATTTAAAAAACCGAAGCCCTAGTTCTTCAATTTTTCACCCAATTTTCCAACAATTAAAGGTAGATTCTTCAATAAAATAGCTTTTCTAGGTCACGAGACTTATCTCCAATCGATTTCCGTCAAAACTCTCTTCAATTTCTACCCAAAAGCTCTTGAGGTAGTTTAAAAATGGAGGAAATATCAAATGGGTCGCGGATGAAATGACCTTATAAAACCCCTTCTGTTATTGCCCAGTTCCTCCTATGTGAATGCGATGGTCCTCTCGCGTTCGCGATGCACAAATTTCCCTTCAGACAAAAATGCCCTTCGCGAACGCATCTGGTCTCCCGCGAATGCGAAGGCTTAGGCCCCCAGACCAATGCGAACGCGGCCAATCAACGCGAACGCCTTGAACACCCAACTGGCCATCTATTTTTCTTCTACGCGGACGCGTGCCTAGCAACGCGAATGCGATGCACCAATGACTTAACCTACGTGAACGTGTAGCCCTAACGCGAACGCGATGAACAATTCCCTGACCTCCAAGCTTAACTCTTCCCGTTCGCGACACATACCACGCGAACGCGAAGAAGGATTTCTCTGCAACAGAATGCCTGAAAACCTGCAACTCCCAAGTCCAAAAATGATCCGTTTGGTCACCCAAAATCACCCCGAGGCCCCCGGGACCTCAACCAAATTTACCAACATATCCCAAAACATCATACGAACTCGTTCCAATCATTAAAACACGCCAAACAACACAAAAATCATCAATTCACCACGGATTCAAGCTTAAGTTTATCAAATTCTTCCGAAACTCACATTCGATCAAAAACCCAACCAAACGATGTCCGAATGACCTTAAATTTTGTACACATATCCAAAATCACCTTACGGAGCTACAGAAACTCTCGAAATTCCATTCCGACCCTCGGATCAAAATCTCACCTATCAACCGGAATTCGCCAAAATTCAAACTTCGCCAATTCAAGTCTAATTCTACACCGGACCTCCAAATTCAATTCCGATCGCAATCCTAAGTCACAAATCATCCCCCGAAGCTACCCAAATCACCGGAAATCATATCCGAGCCCTCTAGCCCAATAGTCAACATGCGGTTGACTTTTCCAACTTAAGATTTCCTAAAGCGACTAAGTGTCTTATTTCGTATCAAAACCAATCCAAATCAACTCTAACACACCACATACCGATAACGAAATATGAAGAAGCATGAAATGGGGAAAACGGAGCAATAACACATGAGACGATGGTCCGGGTCGTCACATACATGTTATTTGTTGATGTTTTCGTTTAGGTATTATTGGTTTTGTAGCTTCATTTTATTATCCCGTTAGTTTATAATGATTCATTGGTGCCTTATGGTGGACATAGGTTGGTCTCGCTAATTTGGTTTCATGAGTGAAGTTTATAACCGTGGCAAAATTCCATTGTGTAGTTAAAGTATAAGAATTATAGAAACTGAGTTAATTTGTGAAACACCTTGTGTTTATCTTTAGTTGAGGATTAGGGCATCCGATGTCCCTAAGACAACTTTCCACACTCGTTACGGGAATTATGAGTTTTTAGGGATGTCATTTGGGTTGACTAATGCCCCAGCAGCTGATAACTAGGGATTTGACGTGTTTTATGCTCCTTCGTGCTTACGCTTTGATTATAAAGTCTTACAAAATAGTCCCAAAAGGCTCATAAGTTGTGCTTGATTGCAGGTTTGATCAACAAAGTGACGAAATATCAAAGTTCCGCTCAAAAGGAGTGAAACATGCTCGAGTACCAAAGACAAGGCAAACTCAGGACAAACAGGCCTAGTGCGGCCACACTACACTTTATGCGGTCCGCACTAGAGAGATTCAGAGAGTCAGAAATCAAGGTTTCAAGAAATGCGACCGCACTCCATTATGTGCGGTCCGCGGTAAGGCTCCGTGATCGCACTACCATTATGTGCGGTCCGCGGAAGAGAAATTCAGAGAGGTGAAAATTGCCTTGGTTCAAGCTATGCGGTCCGCGACCGTATTTGTGCGGACACATTAGAAACCTCCACAGCCACAATCCATTCTACGCAGTCCACGGAGTCCGAGTTCAGAGAGCCAATATTTGAAGTCCAAGAGCCTAGTGCGGCCGCAGTCTATTTTGTGCGACCCGCACTGACCCCGCAGGGGCATTTTTGTCCAATTTTTCTAGATTAGTATAAATAGAACCTTTTTCTATTTTTAGGGTATCAGTTATTTTATTTTAGCAGCTGCGCTGGTGAGAACATCTTCTGTAGCCATTTTTGGCATCTTAGCTTAGTTTTAAAGATAGATTCTTGTATTTTACTTTAGTGTTAATTAATATGTGTTCTTCTTCATCTATTTCTCTATTTTCTTTTTCAAGCATGAGTAGCTAAACCCATTAGCTAGGGTTGTGGCTCAACCTTAGTGTGGGTAATTGATGTGTGTTGTGATTTAAGGTTAGATTGACTATGGGTGTTTGTATTTGGGTTAATTTTATGGTTTAATTTATGAATTGGTAGTTGCAAACACTGATTTGCGCTAAGATGACTTGGGCACTTCTTGAGAAAGAGAGCCTAAGTCTCCAAAATTGACCCAACAAGGAATTGGGATGGACTCAAGAGAATTGATAGTCCCAATTAAAGGGTTAAATCTCGAGAGAGTAATTACCCTACTTGAACCCTAGTTGCTTGAGCTAACTTGCCTACCCAATTGGACTCGAGAGAGCCAATAGGAAAAATCACCCTCTCTACCAAGAGGTGTGAGAGTGGGTAAAATCGTGCAACGGTTATACATATTTCCCCAATCATGTCAATCAAGCCTTAGAAGCAATTACCCGTCAATTAGCTACCTAGTTGAAAGTCACTACCCTAGTGCCCCTTAATCCATTAAATACAACTCTTATCAATTATCTCTTAGCGTAATCTGGTTTCAATTCTAATTAGTAGTTTATCAAAGAAAACCCAAAAATGTTGGAAGTGACATTTGGAACAATTACACGATTCTAGACTAGATTGATACATCAACTCCTTTTCTAGTTCCCTGAGGAATTCAATCTCGACCCTCATATCGGATAAAAGCTATTGTGACCCTCTCTTCCTACTTTGTAGTAGTGTGGAGTTGGAAGATATCAGCAGCATTCATGGATTTGATGAACCGAGTGTTCAGGCCTTATTTGGATTCCTTCGTTATTGTCTTTATTAACGATATTTTGATCTATTCCCCCAGCCGAGAGGAGCACAAGCAACATCTTCGAGTCGTTCTTTAGACTCTGAGAGACATTCAGTTGTATGCTAAGTTTTCAAAATGTGACTTTTGGTTGAGTTCGGTTATATTCTTGGGCTATGTCATATCAGTAGAGGGTATTCAGGTGTATCTGAAATAGATAGAGGCAGTCAAGGACTGGCCTCGACCCACACAACTACAGAGATTCGGAGTTTCTTGGGTTTGACAAGTTATTACCATCGGTTTGTGGAGAGATTTTCATATATAACTATCACACCCCTTTTCTACCCCCTCCCCCCCGAAAGATATATGTGTATGGATTTGGATCGTTGTGGGTTAAAGAGTTTTTCCAATTAAAGTGACAAATTTGAGTAGGAATTATTTTATTGTTCAAAGTCGCCACTTGGAATTGATTTTTAGGTGTTCCAAGTCACCTTTTATTTGAAAAGGAAAATTTGACTCTTTTATTATTGGTATATGAAAACAAAGTCCGGGTAAGGAAATGTGTTGACCGGGGAGAAGGTATAAGGCATTCCCCGAGTCCCATGGTTCTAGCACGGTCGCTTTGTTGACTTAAAATTTGGCTTAAATTAATTTGGACAAACTGTGATTTATATGACTTTTCATGTTTTGCCTATCCGCTTTTATTTCTTATTTATTAGAAAAATTAAAGAATATAATAAAATTTCATAATCACACTACGCAAGCGAATGCGTGATCGAGACGAGATTTATTGACTTAGGTCATAACAGCGTTATGCAAACGAATCCCCAGTCATGACAAAGAATTATTAGCGTTATTACTTTTGGATAATTTACGACATTTGATAAAAGAGAGAGAGAAAAAAATGATGTTTGGAGTTTATTAAATGTCAATTATCGCGCTACGCAAGTGAATCTGCGGTTATAAGCAAGGGAATAATTAAGAATTAATTAAGCTATTGAGGTCGTTGAACTAATTTAATAAAATGTTAAACATCACGCTACACAAGTGAGTCTGTGAATAAAAAAGGGGCTAAAGCGCGCCTACTAATTGCCTAGCGTTTAAATTAATTATCAAAAAGACTAAGTTATAAAGTTATTTAATTATAAAAAGAAAAATCTAATGTCGTATCCAAAAGTGGAGCCTACTCGAAGTTGATTAAAGAAAACTTTTAATTACTTGAAAGGATTGAAATAAGATGTGTCCTTACAAAAATTATTTATTTTAGTTAAGACGAATTACTATAGGGGTTAGATTAGGAAAAAAAATTGTTCATCTTTATCGTAAAAGAAAATGCCTATTTGTAGCTTAATAGTAGTAAGACGATGTATAAAACTTAGTTAATATTGAACCTACTTATTCTTATTATTGTTGTTACTAATTTAAATGACGAAACTAATATAAAGCTACATTTATTCCTAGAATTCGCTTATCACTTTTAATAAAAACATAAAATTATTCTTATTTATAAAAAAAGAAAAAGAAACATTCTAACTGCTTTTTTGGAGCTCTAAGTAAAATTAGTTCCCAACAAAACATTCAAAACTTGCAGTCCAAAGACTTTGTCCTTTCTTCATATGTTTATTCAAACTTATTATGTATAGTTCTCATTGTTTACTTTTCAGTGATCAATGTAGCTAGAAGCTTAGTATACAACCAACTTAGGTGTAAATTATAATACATTACTTTGATGTAGTGTTACTATTTGGTTTTTAGACAATTGGAATGTCCATGTGGATTACATATAAAAAGAACCAATTTAATTTCAGTTTTTAAAAGACATGCTCTCTTTTCTATCAATGGTTAATTCCATGTTATATTATTATGTCCAACGATCACAAAATAACTCCATATTGCCTCCATTAATTATT
This sequence comes from Nicotiana glauca, assembly GCA_026770625.1. NCBI lineage: Eukaryota > Viridiplantae > Streptophyta > Magnoliopsida > Solanales > Solanaceae > Nicotiana > Nicotiana glauca. Next base: position 7,988 of record MU730221.1, read on the forward strand.
TTTTCTGACCTATCAAACTCGAAAGACCAATATCGATAATAGTGGTAATAAGCAATGACAAACACTCAACAGGTTGGTGATAATACATGAATCCGAAAAGTTCTCACTTCCAACTACCGATGAATGCCATAACATATTTACACAAGCATATAAAAGGGCAATAAAGATTCGAACAATTTGAGATGCAATTTTCTTTACTAAGCTCTAACACTTAATCACTTATTTTCACAGAAAAGTAAGCTCAGAATATCAAATAGGATTAAATGGCTAAAGCTAGCCATAAAGATCCTTAAAGAGTGAAGATAAAATTTCAACACCTAAACTTTATGGAGGAATTAAAACTAAACAATATTTTCCCTTTTTTAGTTTACATGTTCGGCATTTATACAAGAACAAACACTACTTTTAGTAGCATAAGGATCTAACCAGAAAGTTGCAAGAATTTTTAGAAATTAAGTAAGGACTTCATGCTTATATTTCTTTAAAAATGAACTACTTTACAAGCTAGAAAAAGTTACCTAGATTGTAGTTTCAAAACGCAAGACATCAATAACAGATTCGGCTTTGTATATCACTATCGAAAAACATCAACCAATCCAACAACATCAGCAACAGGCCAACAACGATCTTTTGAACTCAATACAAACCAGAAGCTCAAACCAAAAGCTTAATGACTTAGGAAAGGAAGAAAAAAAAACTCACAAACTTATAGGTTTCAGATTACTTTTGGATGTTCAACTGATGATTTTTTTATAAGTTGTGTCTTTCTTTTAGTGTAAAAGATGTTCAGCCGCCCTCTATGATATGGAAAGACCTCCCTTTATAGGAAAGGAGGACTCTTAGGACAGATTTTGTTTTAGCCAAAAATCTGTCCAAAATGATAGATTTTTTTACCCAAAATCTGTCCAAAACCAGAAATCTGTCCAATGAACAGTTTGTCTTACCAACTGTGGACATAAATTTGGAGTATTGTACTCCAAAACAGTCCACAATAGTGAAAGCAACCAAACATGGACCCTATACTCGAGTATTTCTCACAACTTCAGTTTTTAATCAATACATGACTTATTTAAGCTGAAAACTCAAACTAAAATCATGCTTAAAGGAAGATAAGGTCAAGCATAACAAATCGTTCAATGAACCGATTAACCCGATGAATTAAACAATCCACCAATTAGAATCGAATCCATCATTTATAGTCGTGATTAACTGAATATCCAAACAAACAACCAAACAATCGACCGGCTAGGTCGAGGAACAAATATCCAAGAGTAACAAAAATAGTTGACCAACTAGGTCAAAGAACCAAAAATCAAAACTGACGACCTATATACGAGCTAATCGACCGGCAAGGTCGGAAAAAAAAAGTAATTTAAAGTTATGAAGAAACATGTGATTTCAGAATAACAACGAATTACTAAAATAACATACACTGATGATAGAACTAACAGAATTATGAATATGATTAATCCCTAAACCTAATGAAAAATACACACAAAGAATCAGAGATGAAGAAGAGAGAAAAAAAAGGAAAGAGTGAATATGATTATATCAAACGATGGAAGCTGATGCCAAATCAAACAAGGAGATTCCAAAGAAGACGAGCCATGACTGCCCGACCTTGAACGGGCGTTTCTTTTTAGCACACGCCAAAACAAGTGAGTTCTAGCATTGTGCTAAAGAGAAACGAGCATTTTTGGTCGAGAATAGTCTAAAAATGAAGGGCCACTGACAGTCTTGGGCGGTCGAGGCAGCAGCGAGTAGTGGTGTAGTGGGCAACAGGGTAATTGGGTCGGTAGAGATAGGGATTTTGGCGACATAAGTTGGAGATATGGACTGAGGAGGATAAGAGGAGGAAATGGTGCGATTTTGGCGGAGAGTGGAGGTGGCGAACGGCAGCGGGTGGCGTCTAGGGTTTTAGATTTGGCTAGATTTGTAGAGTTTGGTTGGGATTTCGGGGATTTAGGATTTGGATATGGAAAGAGGAGGAAGAGACAAAGAGATGGTAAAAAAAATGGGGTCGATTGAGGTTGGCCGCCGCTGGTGGCGAATTCCGGAGGGTGGCGCTAGGCGGAGACGGTGGGGTCTGGGAGAGTATAGAGAGAGAGAAAAGAGAGGGAGGAGAGAGGAATTAAGGGGAAAATGGGGGCATTTTTCTGAGATATGGTCCTTTAAATACCTAGTATGGGAATGAATTTGGACCATCGGATCAAGTGAAATTGAATGGATGAGATCCAATCTTACTCTACTAAACAAAACGACATTGTTTTGTTACCATGCTCAACAAACCCACAAATGGACCGGGTTTGGCGTGTTTGGGCCGCAGATTTGGGGCCAAATTTGTCCAATTTGGCTAAAAATACCACTTAACCCAATTTTTAGTCCCCTTTAATTATACTATAGTCAATTGCTAAAAAAAGCTACACAAACACATAATAAGCAAGAGAAAGAAAAAACAAAAGAAAAGCAAAAAGAAAAATTAGGCATTTACAATAGCAGCCCCGATGACTAGGTTGACCCAGAAGGGTGCCTAGTTCAGGTGGTCGGACGAGTGTGAGGCGAGCTTTCAGAAGCTCAAGACAGCTTTAACTACGACCCTGGTGTTGGTTTTGCCTACGTGTTTAGGGCCATATACAGTGTATTGCGACGCATATCATATTAGACTTGGTGCGGTGTTTATACATAATGGCAAGGTTATAGCATATGCTTCGCGACAGTTGAAGATTTATGAGAAGAATTCTCCAGTTCATGATTTAGAGCTAGCAACCATTGTCCACGCGCTGAAGATTTGGACGCATTATTTATATGGCGTGTCATGTGAGGAGTTCGCTGATCATAAGAGTTTGCAATATTTATTCAAGCAGAAGAAGCTCAATTTGAGGCAGAGAAGGTGGTTGGAGTTTTTGAAAGACTATGATATCACCATCTTGTATCATCCGGGGAAGGCCAATGTGGTGGTCGGCGCTTTGAGTAGGAAGTTAGCCAGTATGGGCAGTCTTCCATATATTCCAGTCGGGGATAGACCGCTTGCTTTGGATGTTCTGGCTTTAGCCAATCAGTTCATGAGGTTGGATGTTTCTGAGCCCAACCGTGTGCTAGCTTGCACAGTCTCTCGTTCTTCATTATTTGAGCGTATCCGATATCGGTAGTATGATGATCCTCATTTACTTGTCCTTAGGGATACGGTGAAGCACGGGGGTGTTAAGAAGGTTACAGTTGGAGATGATGGAGTTTTGAGGATGCATGTCATATTTGTGTGCCTAATGTGGATTGACTTCGTGAGTTGATTCTAGAGGAGGCCCATAGTTCTCGGTATTCTATTCATCCGGGCTCCGCTAAGATATATCAGGACTTGAGGCAGCATTATTGGTGGAAGAGGATGAATAAGGATATTGTTGCATATGTAGCTTGGTGATTGAATTGTCAGCAGGTAAAGTATGAGCATTAGAGACCTGATGGTTTGCTTTAGAAGATTTGAGATTCCTGAGTGGAAGTGGGAGCATATCACTATGGACTTCGTTGTTGGACTCCCATGGACTTAGTGGAAGTTTGATGCGGTATGGGTTACTGTTGATAGGCTGACTAAGTCAGCGCATTTCATTCTCATGGCAGTCTCCTATTATTCAGAGAGGTTATCTGAGATCTATATCCGGGAGATTGTTCGCCTTCATGGTGCGCCCGTGTCTATCATTTCTGATCGGGATACACAGTTTACCTCGTATTTCTGAAGGACAGTTCAGTGTGAGTTGGGTACACGGGTCGAGTTGAGCACAACATTTCATCCTCAGACGGACGGACAGCCCGAGAGTACTATTTAGATTTTAGAGGATATGCTCCGAGCATGTGTTATTGACTTTGGAGGTTCGTGGGATTAGTTCTTGCCATTAACGGAGTTTGCTTACAACAACAACTATCAGTCGAGCATTCAGATGGCTCCTTTTGAGGCATTATATGGTAGACTGTGTCGGTCGCCAGTTGGGTGGTTTGAGCCAGGGGACTCGGTTGTTGGGTACATGATGCCTTGGACAAGATTAAGATATTCAGGATAGGATCCATACAGCTCAGTCTAGGCAAAAGAGTTAGGCCAACCGTAAGGTTCGTGATGTGGCATTCATGGACGGAGAGCGAGTGTTGCTTCGGGTGTTGCCCATAAAGGGCGTGATGATATTTGGAAAGAGGGGCAAGCTAAGCCCTAGGTTCATAGGCACTTTTGAGATTCTTGATCGAGTGGGAGAGGTGGCTTACGGACTTGCTTTACCACCGAGTCTATAAGTTGTGCATCCAATGTTTCATGTGTTCATGCTTCGCAAGTATCATGGCAATCCATCCCACGTGTTAGACTTTAGCACTGTCCAGTTGGACAAGAAAAGACCTACGAGGAGGAGCCGGTAGCTATTCTAGACCAGCAGGTTCATCAGTTAAGATCGAAGAATTTCCCTTCAGTTCATGTGCAGTAGAGGGGTCAGCCTGTTGGGGCAGCGACCTAGGAGTCCGAGTCCGATATGTGGAGCCGATATCCCCATCTTTTCTCCAACTCAAGTACTTTTCTATGTCCGTTCGAGGACGAACGGTTCTCTTAGAGGTGGATAATGTGATGACCCAAAGGGTCATCTTTTGTTTTAAAGTCCATTTCCGTGTTCTGAGGCCTTGAAAACCTCTTTGTACCTCCCCTCAATTTGCGTGCGTGGTCCGGGCGCAATTCCGGAAAGCTTATATGTGAATTCTAAGAAAAATATAAAATTTGGCCTTTAAAATTAATTAAAATTGACTTCGGTCAATATTTTTGGTAAATTGTCCCGTAGAGTCCACAGTAAAATATGGGACTTCGGCGTATGCCCGAAATCGAATTCTGAGGTTCCTAACCCGAGAAAAGAATTTTTTTTAAAAATTATTTGCCGAAAATATAAAGGCTTTTTGAAATAAAATGATGCGTGTTCTTGATGGTATCGGGCTCGTATGTTGGTTTCGGAGCCCGGTACAGGTATAAAATAATAAATACGTTGAATATGTGAAATTTGGTAAGAATCAGAGTTAATTTGGTACAAATCGGACCTTTAGTTGAGAAAATAGAAATTTTAATGTTCTTGAAGAATTTCATGAATTTGAGGTTAAATTCGCAGTTGATATTATTTTGATGATTTGATTGTAGAGCAAGTCCGTATGACATTTTTAGACTTGCGCGCATATTTGGTTTGGAGCCCCGAGGGCTCAGGTGAGTTTTGGATAGGCCACGGAGTGTATTTGAATTTAGGAGAATTGCTGGTATGTTGCAAGTGTGTAACAATTGTGAGATTAGACTTCGTAAATGCGAAGTTCTCAGGCTTGGGAAATGCGACCCAGGTGTCGCAATTGCCAACCAATCATGGGCAGGCCATTCTCGCAAATGCGACACTTTGGTCGCAAATGCGAAAAAGTCAGGAGTCGCAAATTCGAAGGTAGCAAACTTCTGAAGGATTCGCAATTGCGAGCCCCTGTTCGCAATTGCGATAACTGCGCCTGCTAAATGAGATTTCAGATGGAATTTTCTTCATTTTTCCAACTCTCTTAAACCCTAAACCTCCTTAGGCGATTTTTCAAAGGTACAAACTTCTCCAAATCATTAGTAAGTAATATCTAACTTATTATCTTCAATTTGTAACATCTTTTTACATGATTTCACTTCAAAATCTAGGGTTTTTCATAGGAAATTGGGTGTTTTGGGTAGAAGTTAAAATTTTTAAATTTTGGGTATTTAGACCTCAATTTGATGTCTAATTTCAAAACTAATTACATATTTGAGTTCGTGAGCGAATAGGTGATCGGATTTTGGTTCGAACTTCGGGTTTTGATCAAGCAGGCCAGGGGTCGATTTTTGACTTTTTGGGGAAAATGTTGGGAAATTCATGTTCATGCTTTAGAATCGGTTTAATTAGCATTTATTGATGTATTTGAATTAATTATGGCTAGATACGAGTGAATTGGTGGTGGAAACGAGATGTAAAGCGGTGGTTGAGTGTTGAGTTGTCTGTTGGCTTGAGGTAAGTATTTGGTCTAACCTTGGCTTGAGGGAATAGGAGTTGCCGACTTATGTGCTAAATGAAATATCATGTGTGTGGCGTATATGTGTGGTGAAGAGTACCTGTGCGCCACCAAATTTCATTTTTAGTTTGCTTTCCCTTCCCCGTTTCCTATTATACTATTTCTCGTCCTATTTGCTACCTGCTTAAACTGTTTTCATGCCTTAACTACTATTTAATCATAAATGTCCCCATGCCTTAATTACTACTTGATTATAAATGCTTATTGATGCTTGATCACAAATGTTCCATGCCTAATTGCTCATGTTAATTGTTGTTCTCTTCATCAAAATGCTTGGTTGTTACATGTTAGTTGTTGATATTTCCGTTGAGGTATTATTGATTTTGTAGCTTCATTTTATTATCCCATTAGTTTATAATGATTCATTGGTGCCTTATGGTGCACGTTGGTTGGTCTCACTGATTTGGTTTCATGAGTAAAGTTTATAACCTTGGCGAAATTCCATTGTGTAGTTAAAGTATAAAAATTGTGGAAATTGAGTTAACTTGTGAAACACCTTGTGTTTATCCTTGTGATTGGTGGTCATATATATACATGTTGAGATCGAGTTATACACTGCAACAAAGAGTAATAAGGGTGGACAGGTGGGATCGGGTTGTATGCCGCAACATGAGGAATAAGGGTGATATGTGTTGAAGAGCAATAAGGGAGGATAGGTGGGATTGGGTTTCACGCTGCAAGGAATAAAGGAGAATATTGATACTGTTATTGTTGGAAATATTGATGTTGTTATTGTTTATATGACGGGATCGGGATGCATGCCGCATTAGTTATTGTTTTTGGTATTTATTTTAGTTGAAGTTATTATTGAGGTGTCGAAATTCCCTAAGAATTGGTTATAGCTGAATACTAGTAGACTGGTTGGGTCCTGTGTTCCTTTAATGCAAGTTTCAGTTATTTTTCGTTCCGTATTTCTTTTCCTGTTATTATAAACTGTTTCAGGTTATATATATTTTTATGCCCCGCCGTAGTCTCGTCACTACTTCATCGAGGTTAGGCTCGGCATTTACCAGTACATGGGGTCAGTTGAACTGATGCAACATACTGCACTTCTTGTGCAGATCCCAGTGCTGGACTATACGGATTGTAGATCGAGGTTGCTACTTTCAGTCCAATGGAGACCCGATGTAGTCCTGCAGGCGTCCGCAGGCCTTGGCATCCCCTTCTATCTTGCTTTAACTCTGTTTTATCTACTTCTGAGACATATTTGTATTTCTTTGTTCAAACCACTATTTGTAGTATTCGTAGAAAGTCCATGAAATTGTGACACCATTTCTGGGTAGAGTGTTATTATGGATTTCGTATTAGTATTAAATTAAACTGTTAAATTCTGCTCTTCCGCATTTTGGTTTTCCGCTGTTTTCGTACATTATTTGGTAAATTATTAAAGATAAAGGAAAAAAGTAAAATAATCAGTAACGTTGGCTTGCCTAGCAGGTTTAGTGTTACGCGTCATCACGGTCCCGATGAAGAAAAATTCGGGTTGTGACAAGTTGGTATCAGAGCACTAGGTTGCTTAAATCTCAATCTTTTAAAAACCTAAACAAAAAAGGAAATTTTACAGTGGGTGTAGTTGAAATTCTTTAAAAACATATAGATAAGTCAATATACAAAATTTGAGGAAGATTGGAGGTGATTTGGACTGATCTTGTATAAAAAATCGTAATTAAATCCAGTTCAAAAAATTCTTCTGCGATACATGTATCAAACATATATCACGCATGTATCTCACACACAGGTATACATGGATATACATGTGATATATAATTGATACAAATATGATACATGTGTGATACACATATCATTTTGTTTTATGTTCAACTTTTACTTCGAATTTTCAATTCAAACCACCTCAAAACCTCACCAAATCGTCCCAAAACTGAGATTCAGGCTCCTTAAGATGTACTCAATCTATTCTAATAACACTCACTCAAAATAAAGCAAAAATTTAAACTTTTTTTGTTACAAATAGCTAATTGACTAATGTTAGTAATATTTGGCTAATATTAATAATATTTTATGAATTGACCAATTTTTGTAATGAGCTACTATAAATGCACATAACTAGTAGTTTTCCTTTTTTCTTTTCTATTTCCCCCTCAATTATTTTAGGGACTTTTACCTAGTTATACTATATTAGAAATTTATTTACCTATGTTCTTTATGTTTTGTAGTTTTTAATAAGTACCTAGGTTTTTCTTACAAATTATATACATTGCTTCTTAGAAGGCTCACACTCCTTTATTAGTGCCTTTAATTAAGGGATTCAATTACATTCTTTCCTATTGTTTCCTTTCCTCATCAGTCTCCTTCTTTTTTACATTAAAATCCCTTAATCTAGGACAAGAATCTCCATCTTCTCTCCTCCCACCATTTCTAACAATTTTATATTATTAAAAATCATCAATTGTATCGTTCTTTTGCTGGGAGACTGGACAATATCAAAAATAAAGAAATATACAGAAATTGTATGATAACTGTATCATAATTGTATTTGAATTGTATCAGATACATCAATCCTAAATATAATTGTATCATACTTGTATCACAATTGTATCTAATTAGTATATGGTACATTAATACCCAAATTAATACATTATATAATACTAATAAATTAATATATAATTACCATAGATTTGTGATACAAACGGTGAAATTCGTCATAAACTCACAACTGCTCTTAACAATATACAATGATTATATATTTTTTATACATTTGTAATATAATTCGTGCAACAATTATGATACACATACAATTATAATACAAACGCGATTAGAGATTGCGTCTGCATCATATCAATAAGAAATGGATATTTTGGGTGATTAGTAAGAAAGAGAGAAATTAAATTTGAAAATCAGGCGACGGCACGTGGAGAGCTTCTTTGATAATGTTCTCAAGTAGGTTCACAATGTTCTCGGTGGAGAGCTTCTTTAACTTCAAACTCCACTTATTTCACAAGTCAAAAGGTTGATTTTTGATGCTACACATCAGGTGATCTGGACGGTGTCAATGTCTTGAAATCGATAATGATATCGTGCTGCAGAAATCGATCGAGGCTTAATTGGAAGGCCAATCTTTTGCAATCACCAATAAGCTGGTGCTTTCTATGATTCACTCGGAGAGGGCGAGTCAAATGGGTTGGCATTGAGTCAAGGGAGGAGATGGTAGATGGCAGCTGACAGTTAACGTCAGGCGACGACATGTGGAGAGTGACTTTAAAATCTTTTAAAATTGGGAAGAAAATTATGATTGTAGGAGGCTAATTAAGCTGATAGACAAATTAATCCCTATATTTAAGGGATCCTTATTTTATCATGATTTTTTACATAAATAGTAAATATAGATACACAATATAATTTTTAAGGAACCTAAAAAAAGTGGTAAATAAATTTCTAATATGGTATAGTTAGGTAAAAATCCCATTATTATTTTAACGTGGTACTCTAGGCTAGTTTTACTCATGACTCACCCTAGATCCCTGGACACATAGAAGATCCAAGTGTTATTAGACCATTACAAATTTTCAGATTGGACCATGTGTACGGCCTGGCCCATAAGACCTTACCATAAATAATTGAGCTATATTCTCTGTTGATTGAATGTTTTATTTGGCATTTACCTGAGATAGAGACTCTTCAAAGCCTGCAGCTTGTGAGTAATTGCATTACAAGAACCCATTTGAATTCTCAAGATGTGGTAGCAAATCTTTTATTTGCCCCCTCCCCGCCAAAGTATATTTAAAAAAGGTTTAAAACAGGAACATAGACTTTTCGTCTAAAAATGTAGTCTTTTTAAATTTTAAGTAATTAATATTGAATAAGATACAGTGGAATAAAAGATCTCACCGGATGATATCCATTAGTCATGTTAGTCAGGGGCGGAGCTACCCTTGTCCGAGGGGTGTCACTTTGCCGGAAAATAACACCGTGTAGATAGGTATTTTGAAAAAAAAATTGAAATATACAAGGGATTCCCTTGACATAAGGCAAATTCCCAATGCGATGGTCGAGGGGTGTCAAAACTTATTGAAGGGTCGCAAGTTCCATTCCCGATTGTAACATAATTTTTTTTTTATTTTGATACCTCTTTGTATAAATCCTGACTCCGTCACTGATGATAGTACATTTACTTTAGGTCCAATGTTTGTCAAGAGGCTTTGATCTTATCAAAAACTTGTATGCCGATAGGAAATGAAGTGAACTTTGATTGCTTGAGAGACGGATTTATTTTCATAATACTGGAATAAGACAAGCAATAATAATTCATTTAGTCAACTCCAACTTGTATAAAATTGAGATATAACAATCACAGCTATTGTTGTAAATTACAGGTTAGTCAAAATTCAAATTGCAAGTTAGTCATCCTTCGTACGAGCAAGTTCAAAGTTTAAATTGTTTGTAAGTCATTCCTTTTGTTTCTATGTAGAAAACTTTATTCTTTTAGACTCAAGTTACTTGTACTTATAAGTAGCGTATAATAGATTGATTTGACTAGCTTTTTGTGGGGATGACACACACACACACATATATATAGTTTTCTTTTATTTTTATGCAATTATACCTGTTTATAAATATTTATTGTAATTATATTATTTTATAAAATATTAAAAATTAAATACCAATGGGACTTACGTCTCGTGTCTCGGGGCTTACGCCTTTTAGGCATATGTAAAACGCTTTATGCACACGTCTTTTAAAACACTGGTTGTAATACTATCTGTTTTCATGACCTCCTATTCTAAAACCAATTATTTTGCTTTTTTCTAGGGTGGAGGGAATAGTTTTTTTGAAAAAGAAAAAATAAAGAAGAGAAAATCTGATCGCCAAGAATTTCAGAGAAAGAGGATATAATTTAGAAGGATAGATGACCATAATTCCAATCATGTCTGAAATGTGTATAGTTCTGGCAATAGCAGATAGATGAAATGGCCTCTTTTTCCACAAGTCCTGTTCCAATCAAAATTTGCAGAAATGGGCCCTTTACATTAATATTATGCAGCCCTAGTAAAAGTTAGTAGTACATGTTGTTTCTTATATTTTTCAAGCTATTATTATTGTTTCTCTTCCACAGAGATTCTCCACTACCGTATCTCTTTTCCAAAATTATTGTGTTTATGCTTTGCTGAAAATCTATCAAAAATAACATATGTATCATTACAAGATAAAAATAAGGTATATGTACACATTCTAGCTTCCCTACGTCTAGAGGTATTCATGGTTCGGTTTAGATCGGTTTTTCCTTAAAAAAGAAACCAAACCAAGTAAGTCGGTTTTTTAAATATTAGAACCAAACCAAACCAATTAAGTCGGTTTTTCTCGATTCGGTTTATGTCGATTTTTCGGTTATTTGTCAGTTTTTTCTTAAATATAAGATATACACTACCAAACACATATTCCGGTGACCACATTTCAATGTAACACTATCAAATCAATTGCCCTTTGAGAAATCTATTATTTACCAAGATTTATTGATGATAATTGAATCAAATAGTGATAACAATTTAAGGATTCAATTAAAAATATATTATTTTTAACACGAAATGGATTCTTACACTAAACAAAAGAAAACTACCAATCAAACTAGAATGTAAAGGTAAAGAACGATATTGAAAGTGCAAACTATTAAGTATTAACATTTACCATAAATTTTTTGAAACTTTGTATAACAATATATATATATATATATAAGTGTAATAATAGATTTGAAATAGTTACTCGACTAATTTGGTTCGTTTTTTTCTGATTAAAACCAAAACCAAACCAAATTTGACCAGTTTTTAAAATTCAAAATCAAAACCAAACCAAATCAAAACGTACCGGTTTTTATGGTCGGTTTGGTTTGGTTTAGTTTGGTTTTTCGGATTTTTATGAATACCCATATTTATGGGATTACACTAGTATGTTGTCATTGTTAGTGGGGTGAAATTAAAAAATAGCCAGATTTACAAGTAGTCATTAAAAAATAGTCACAGATTCAAAAGTAATCGAAATTTAGCCATTTTTCATGTAAAGATAAATCTGAACGAAAACACTGTTTAAAATTCGGATAGTCCAATATATTATACTGGAGTTCCAATATATTATACTGGAGTTCCAGTATATTATACTGGAGTTGAGTTCCAATATAATATACTGGTCCAGCATAATATACTGGAACTTTCCGCGTGTTGGAGTTCTAGCATAATATGTTGGAAGTTCATACACATGTGCACCTATCTCCAGTATATTATGCTGGAACTTTCCGTGTTGTAGCAAAATAATGATTATTTTTCCATGACTTTGCAAATGCTAGCTATTTTTGGATGACCGACCCGAAAACTGGATAGCCCGCGCTATTTTTACTTGTTAGTGTTGTTGGGTCCTTTCCATTAATATTATGCAGCCCTAGAATTTTCCCTCTAGCCAGAAATTTCAATGTACATGTTATATAATAGTCTCAAATTTTAATTAAGATTTGTTATGGTATTTTTACTTAAAAACAAAGTTTTTACTTTTCTACTCCATCTTTTTCCAGTGAACTCAATTTAATATAACCCCAAACCTTCAAGTTGAAGAAATCAGAAATTCAGGAACAAAGAAGCAGCAGCTACTGCAGCAGGAGCCAGAAAGCAAACATTAGGTGAAAGTAGGAAGCATTTTCAGAAGCTGGACTCATATGCTTTTGACTTATGGCACAACTATTATTCTACAAATGATAGGAACGGAACATAATAAGATAACCACTTCATTATATTACTTACTCAAGTACAATAATTATTCTTCGTATGACACGAACTAAGTCAGACTTTTCTACAATATCATCCTTATATAATAACTATTCACAGTAAAATTCAAGTTTTCTTAGAATCGATTTTTATATTACGTTATAGTATATGCTTTCTATAATAACATTTTACTATATATAACAGCTAAAAAATATCGGAACAAACGAGTCTGTTATAGATAAGTTTGAGGGTACACATAAGATAAAAAATTCATGATGTATTTCCAGTACAAAAACACGCCAGTCAGCAAAAAAAAAAAAAAGAACAAAATAAAAGCAAACGCAAGACTTCAATATCCAACAAATGGTTACAGATTAATTTCAGTTCTGCTGAATTGAAATATATGAATGTTGACGAAAGGTTAATCACCTCTTTGAGGGGTTACTAGCTTGTCTGTACTTAAGGTTGTATAGGGCCAAATTCTGCCCATTTTATCTCTACGTTGGTAGGAACAACCAATGAATATACGTTAACCGAAGTAAGGGCACGACCTAAGAATGCCGGAGTGAAGTGTATCATCTGTCTCGTCGTCTCCTCGAAGGAACGCGACCAATCTCTGTATTATTTTATTATTTCAGGAAGGGTCTCCTATTATATAAAGGAGGATCCCAATGTTGTAAAAGGGAGATCTGATTTTATTGAACAGGCTCTTTCTCTCTCTCTCTCTCTCTCTCTCTCTCTCTCTCTCTCTCTCTCTCTCTCTCTCTCTCTCTCTCTCTCTTGAATATACAATCTATTGGTCTCATTATCTTTGATTACGATTTACCTTTGATTCACTTTGATTGTTTTTACTTATAAAGTATATAGTATCTTTTGAGTCAAACATTTTGGCGTCGTCTGTGGGGATTTCGGCAATCGAAATCATAGTTTGCACCTAGAATATCAAAAAAGAACAACGAACCATCGTTCTTCACATCCTACAGAAGCCAAAAATGGCAACGCAAGAATGAAAGCAATAGCAGGCGTCACGGCCAATCTCATAAGCCCTCTCAACGAGGCCAGTAGAGAGAATTGAGTACAACACCTGGTAGTGCACCGGATGGAGAGATCTCATCCTCTTCATCTAAGACCTGACAATCTTACACGAAAAAGGAGCCTCTACATCTGCAGTCAAAGAAACACCACCCCCGTGGGTCAAGAAACTACTGGAGGAGTGGTTGATGAACACTCTAGGTAGCTTGCTTGAAAAGTCACCCCAAAGCAACATTAGAAATCCGTCAGTGGCAGACATCGCCGCTACCACCAGTGAACCCGATATTATACGAACAAATAACACCCACATCAATGTCCAGGCCAACGATGGCGCACTCGCAGCCATCCTTAAGAAGAGGGAAGAAATGGAGAATGAGAACAAGGCACTTCGAGATCAAATGAAAGAGCATTAGGAAAGAGTAGACAAAATTCCCGGTGCTCCTAAGTTATTGCCAAAACGCGACATAGGAAGATTCGTCGAACAGCCATACAGCGAGGAGGCTGCCCCTCACCCGACCCCGAAAACCTTCAAGATGCTACCTTACTTGAGGATATATGACGGGACTATGGATCCCGAAGACCACCTGATCTACTATGTGACCGCTGTGAAGGGCAACGATTTGTCAAAAGAACAAGTACCATCCGTATTGCTGAAAAAGTTCGGAGANTTCGCCACCGCCCATGCAGGAGCAAAGAAAGCAGAGGCCAGGGTCAACGATATCTTTGCTGTCAAGCAAACCGTAGGAGAGGGACTCAAGGACTTCTAGGCCAGGTTCAACAAGGTAAGGATGAGCCTACCAAATGTATCGGAAGGCATGGCAATCGCAGCTTTCCAAAACGGGCTGAATAGAGATGGTTCGAGGGCGACCAAAAAGCTACTGAGCCGACTCATGAAATATCCCCTACCACATGGGAAGAGATCCACAACACCTACTGTGCCGAAGTATAAGCGGATGAGAACGACCTCAATGGACCGACCCAACGGCTAACGACGATATAATCATAAACAAGAAGGGATAGACGTAACGATAGGCAACGGGAACAACTCCCGCGCTTCAACAAATAAAGGCATCAGCCCTACGTTAGATCCTCCCATCCACCGTCACAGAGGCACACAGAGGCATTGCAACGACATGTCGCTCCACTCCAAAATGAAAAAGGAATGCCCCCTTTATTATCTGCCCATAACTTTTGCGTGTCTCCTTCAGAAATAGTGTACGCACTGGAGAAGCTGGGCACCAAGGTGCAATGACCGCAGAAAATGAAATCAGATCCTACCACAAGGAGGTCGAACGTCTTGTTTGAGTTCCATCAGGAAAGAGGACACAAAACCGAAGACTGCATAGGTCTACGATAAGAGGTAGTCAGGATGCTAAACCAAGGATACATGAGGGAGCTGCTTAGCAATAAGGGAAAGACCAACTTCGCACGAGGGCGGGAACAACCCCAAGGGCTGCCGAAACCACCTTCACCAGCACGCACCATAAATATGATCGTCGGAGGCAACGATGATTCAGCAATCAACCACGTAAAGTTCACCACCACACACAAATTGAAACGAACAATCGCCCACAAACGGTATGACGACTTCGAAGAAAGTATCCCCTTCGATAGTCCGATGCCGACGGTTCCTCATTATGATGCTTTGGTCATAACTTTACGTATTGCCGATACTGATGTTAAGAGAATCATGGTTGACGACGGAAGCGGCGCCTGTATTATCTATCCTAGAGTCATCATGCAAATGAGACTCGAAGATAAGATAATACCGCATTGCATAACACTGATCGGTTTTAACAATGCAGTAGAACGGACCTCCGGGGAGATATCATTGCCGGTTTTAGCGGGAGGAGTCACGCTGGAAACCACTTTCCACGTCATGAACCAGGAGACGGCCTACAACGCCATCATAGGTCGCCCTTGGATATATGCCATGCGAGCAGTCCCCGAAAGCTTCTACCAAGTGATCAAGTTCCCTACCCCATGGGGAGTATTTAGCATTCGGGGCGAGCCGTGCACCACACAAGAATGCTACCGAATCATTCAAGACTGTGCCCACACCAAACAGTTGAAAGGAATAAGTGCGGAGGCATAGAAATCAGCCATGTTGGGGACTAAGGTCGACCCGACGATGGAAGACATCAAAGATCCAGACGTCGTAGAAGCATGCAAAGCGACGATCGAGGATCTCGACCTAGTCCAACTGGACAGCACCGACCACACAAAGAAAGCCTACATTGGGCACAGCCACTGCGAACCAAACCATGAATTTCTAACTAACCACATAGATTTATTTGCCTTTTCTCATTCAGATATGCCGGGAATCTCGAAAGACATCGCCACTCACAAGCTAAACGTCGACCCACTATATCCACCCGTGCGGCAAATTAGAAGGAAGTTCAACGCTGCAATCAATGAGGCGGTCAGTGAAGAAGTAGATAAGCTACTAGCCAACGTGTCCGTCAGAGAATCAAAGTACCCCCAATGGGTCGCCAATGTCGTCATGGTCAAAAAGAAAAATGGGAAATGGAGAATATGCGTGGATTTCACCGACCTTAACAAGGCATGCCCGAAAGATTCGTTCCCATTACCCCACATCGACCAGTTGATCGACGCCACGGCAGGACATGAACTGCTAAGCTTCTTAGATGCCTACTCCGGCTACAACCAGATTATGGTGGCCAAGGATGACCAAGAAATGACAACTTTTATCACCCACCAAGGGACGTATTGCTACAAGGTGATGCCCTTCGGACTCAAAAATACAGGGGCAACGTATTAGAGACTGGTTACCAAAATGTTCAAGGAACAACTTGGCAAGACCATGGAGGTCTATATCGACGATATGCTAGTGAAGTCGGCAAAGAAAGAAGACCACATCGACCATCTAAAAGAAGCCTTCGAGATACTAAGACGGTACGGGATGACGTTGAACCTGGGAAAGTGCGCCTTCGGCGTGGCCTCGGGAAAGTTTTTAGGTTTCCTCGTATCACAACGAGGTATCGAGGTCAACCCGGACCAGATCAAGGCAATAGACGCAATACCTGAGACTTTGAACAGCAAAAAGCAGGTACAAAAGCTAATGGTGTACTGTGGGCTGGGCTTGGACCGGGCCTGCGGTCTTAACGGGCTAAACGGGCCTGGCGGGCCGGTCCTGGTGTGCCGGTCCTTAATGGTGCAAAAAGCCCGAGGTAGGCTGGGTAGTATATTGAAGCCCACGAGCCCGGGACCGCTAAGCCCGGGACCAGCTGGCGGGCCTGGGCCGGGCCTAACGAGCTTCAACGGCTATTTTTTAAAAAAAATTTTTAAAATATAGGCAATAGTCAAAAATTAAAAAGGTAGCCGTTGGGCTGCAATTTTGACCGTTTGGAAGTTTAAAAAATAGCCATTTGGCCCCCAAACTTTATATAATAATAATTTTTCCCAATTCTCAACTATAAATAGGTCCTTATTCTTTTATTTTACTCACCAATTCATCAATCTCTCTCAATCTATATCTAATTTCTCTCCTATAATTTTTTATTTTATTATTGCAATTTCGTGAAAAATTGTGAAGTTAGTGAATTGAAGTATTCAAGTCTTCAAGTCTTCAAGTCTTCAATAATTTTTAATTTTCAAGAAGTTGTTCGGCAATTCGGTAAACTCGTTCCAACTCTTAAGTTTTAAGAATATATTTTTGTG
>MU730221.1:26812-61449 GCA_026770625.1 Nicotiana glauca
TATCCAAATAAAGATCGTGAAGAATTAGCAAAGATGGTTACCGTTACGTGCTTACCCTATACTTTTCCTTCTAATCCTAATTTTGTGCATTATATTAGAAAAGTTTATAATCCTACTTATAAAGGTTGGCCTCGCGCAACAGTTAAGAGCGATATTTATAAATATAAACATGAATATGAACTATATTTGCGGTATTTATTTACTCATATAACTAATCGGATTTCTATTACTACTGATATTGGTAGAAGTAATAATGACTGAGATTATCTAACTGTTACAAGTAATTGGATAGATGAGGAGTGGATAATGCAAAAACGCATTATTGCGTATAGAATAATTAATTCACGTCACACAGGTAAGTTTATTGCTAACACTGTTGCAGATATTTATAGATATTTTTGCATTAGAGATAAAATAATGGCAATTTCTATGGATAATGCTTCTAGTAACACTAGTGCTATAGGCATACTTACAACAACACTAAATCATGCATTTAGTAATATATTCCATGTGAGATGTATTTGTTATATTTATCATTTAATTATCAATGATGGTATGCGAATTTTAAATTTAGAAATTGAAAAGGTTAGATTGGCTCTTAATTGGCTTTTTTATTCAAACCGTAGAAGTAGACTTAGAGAGCATTTTAAAAAATGTGATGAATATGGCCTTAGAGAAAGAAAGGTTCCTAAACCTTGCCTGACTAGATGGAATTATATGTACGAAAGTTTAGTAGTTGCATATGAATATAGAAACCCAATTAATGCAACGTTTAATGCTCGGGTTGGTGGTGAGGATTATGATGAAATACTTAAAACTCAAGATTGGACGAATGTTAAAATTCTTATAGATTTTTTAGAACATTTTTAAATTGCTACAAATGCATTTTTCGGGCAATATTATCCGACTATTTCAAACTGTTTAGTTTCTATTGCAGCACTATGTGATTTGTTTGTTAAATTTTTGGAGGGTGGAGAAATTTATAAACTTGCTATAAATGCAATGAAAGAAAAGTTTAAAAAATATTTTTTTTCCCTATCCTCCCTATTTATGGTGTAGCTGCAATGTTAAATCTTACAATAAAATTAGGAGGTCCTCACTTTTGGTACTCAAATATTTATAAGACTTTAGATCTTTCAAATGAGGAATTTGCTACACTTGCAGATGCAAAATCCTTAATTAAAATTAATGCTCAAACAATTTATAATGCTTATCAACTTGCCTTAGATCATGCTAGGCCAAATATTCCAACCCCTACTTCGTCTAGTTCACAATCGTCTAAAAGAGCTGCAGGCTTAAAAGCACTTAAATCTTGGATGGAGTTCAGGGGTTCTCAAGGTGATAATTATGATGAAACTTCACATCTAAATAAGCTTCAAGTTTATTTGTCGCAGGGACTTGAAAAGGAGAATCCAGACGGCACTTTTGATCTTTTGGAATGGTGGAAGTCAAGGGAAAAATATTTTCCGGTTCTTGAAAGGATGGCTCAGGATATTTTAGCTATTCAAGCTTCAATTGTTGCATCAGAGAGCGCTTTCAGTCAAGCAAGACTTCAAATAGGTGATCATAGAGCGTCTATGAGGGAGAGCTTAGAAAAATCAGTGTTGTTCAGAGATTGGATCCGCTCGGAAAGAAGAAACTTTGGACTTGCAGAATCACAACTGAAGGTAGATAAAGCTTATGAAGAAATGATGACGGAACTTGCGGAGGATGCTGCTTCGCCCGGAAGTGGTGATGAACAAGCTTCTTTTCCGCCACCACCAACGGAACCTCCTCCGAACCTTGAAGGATTTATGAGATTTGTTAGAGATACAATGTAGATTATGTTGTAACTTGTACTTTGGCACATCTTCTTTAGTTTTTTTTCTCCTTTTAATGGTGGTATTAGTACCTTGTTGTGCTCATTCCATTTGGGGGAAGAAAACTAAGAAAGATATGCCATTTTTTGGTAATAAAAATTATAAGACATGCCTTTGAATATCTCTTTGCAATATTTTTTTGTCTTTAACTTGCAATTTGTTATAAGCTATAATATATATACATAACATACAATATATAATACAACAAAATATATAAGGGAATATATATATACATAACATAACATACTATATATATATATATATATATACTAACTATACTATACTAGTATACTATATATACTACAAAACAAGATTTTTCAAAATGAGGGCCCCACCCCCAAATCCCAATGAGAAAAAACAGTCATATTGCACAAATAGCCATTTTTTTATTTTGTTCAATTTACAAAACTAACCTTCTCTAACACTATAAATACCCCCTCCCTCTTCTTCATTTCAATACAGAATACTCATTTCTCAATCTAAATTTCTCTCAATCTCTTAATCTCTCAATCTCTCAAGATTTCAAGTCTCAATCTTAATTTTCAAGTTACATCATGCCTCGTTCGGAAAGAGTGCGCTTATTTATTTTGCATTACTATGAAGTGCTTGAAGAAAATGAAGAAGGCCAAAGATTAAAGTGCAAGAACTGTGGAAGAGTTAAATTTTCGTACAGGGTGTACCTGGGGCATTTTAAGGAGGCATATAAAGTATTGTGTTGATGATATTTATCTGCGAATTCATCTTTAAGATTTTTCAATAATTTGTGTTATTTTAAAATTAGTAGACGTATTTATGCTTCATGTTGTACTTTGTTATTAATTTATTATGCATGTCAATTTAGTTTTACTATTGTTTTGTTATTTTACTTTTTTGTCAAGCACTTTAATAATTAGATTTCTACATATATACTACATATATTTTTCATGATATGGTTTACAAGAAATTGCCTTAAACAAAAAAATTTTAAAAAAAAAGCCGGGAAATAAAAAAGCCCGTTAGGCCCGCTAAGCCCACGAGCCTGGCCCGCTAAGCCCAGGACCATATAGGCTTAGGCCCGTCACGGGCTGGTCTCACCCGTTGAGCCCACGAAGCCCGGGACCGTGAGGCCCGGGGCCGCCAGAGCCTAGGCCTGCTAAGCCCAGGCCCGTTAAGCCCGGCCCGTTTGGCCCATTTAGGCCCGGGACCGGCCTAGAATATAGCACTAACAAAAGCTGATAGGACGAATAACTGCCCTATCCAGGTTCATCTCGCGATCCTCTGACAGGTGCCATAAGGTTTTCAACATGTTGAGAAAAGATCACGGGCTGCAGTGGAACGAGGAACGCGTCGAGGCGTTGAGAAAATTAAAAGCATACTTATCTTCGCCATCGTTGCTAGTCAAAGCGAACCCAGGAGAATCTTTGCTGGTATATCTGGCGGTGTCCGAAGTTGCTGTCAGCGCAATCTTGGTCCGCGAAAATAAAGGTACGCAATCTCCTATTTATTATATTAGCAAAACCCTAGTGGATGCCGAAACACGGTACCCACACCTCGAGAAGTTGGCCCTGGCACTGGTCGTAGCTTCACGAAAGCTTAGACCCTAATTTCAATGCCACCCCATAAAACTAATAACGACCTTCCCCCTGAGAAGCATCCTACAGAAGCCTAAGCTGTCGGGCAGGCTCGCCAGATGGGCTATAGAGCTCATCGAGCACGACATATCCTATCACCCAAGAAACGCCATCAAGTCGCAGGTACTTGCTGATTTTATCGCCGACTTCAGCACAGACATATTGCCGGAGGCGGAACTGAAGGCCATTCGTGCCTCCCCTAGTATCGACCTTTGGACCCTCTACACTGACGGCGCCGCTAATGCCTCGCGATCGGGACTGGGACTCGCTCTCGAAGTCCCCACAGGCAAAATAGTTCGTCAGTCCATATGATGCCCCGAGATGACTAACAATGAGGCCGAGCATGAGGCTGTGGTTGCAGGTATGAAGTTAGCCATCAAATACGGGGCTCGAAGACTCATCCTCCATTATGATTCCCAACTCGTGGTGAACTAGGTCACCGGGACTTACCAAATTAAGGAGCAGAGACTACAAAAATACCAATCATAAACCCACAAATTGATGCTTGAGTTCAACGAGTGCCGCTTTGAGAAAATCCCTAGGGCGCAAAATGTCGAAGCAGACGGCTTAGCAAAAATGGCCGCAACCACCAAAAATATCAACAGGGAGAGTGTAGTCACCCTCTTCCATTAAGCCATCGATCACGCTGAGGTACTCTCTTTAAATCTGACTTGGGACTGGCGCAACCAGTTTGTCTCCTATCTGCAGGACGGGACACTCCCACTCGACAAAAAAGAAGCCAAGAAGCTCCGCATACAAGTCGCCCGATACAGCCTGATAAATCACGATCTCTACAAAAGGACGTTTGGCGGACCCCTTGCTAAGTGCTTAGGGCCGCACCAAATGAGGCACGTACTCGATGAGGTGCACGAGGGTCACTGCGGTGCCCATACAGGTAATCGCGCCCTCATCCGTTGCATCATCTGAGCCGGTTATTACTGGCCCACTATGAAAAAAGAGGCAGCAGACTACGTTCACAGGTGCGAACAGTGCCAAAAGTATGCCCCCATGATACATCAATCAGGAGAGCCTCTCCACTTAGTAACCTCACCTTGGCCCTTCATTAAGTGGGGAATGGACATAATCGTTCCCCTACCAGCGAGACGAGGAAAGGTACGACTTTTGTTAGTTTTAACTGACTATTTCTCCAAGTGGGTGGAAGCAGGTGCGTACGCCTAGATACGTAAACAGGAAGTCATCACCTTCATATGGAAAACCGTCATATGCTATTTCGGCATCCCCAAGGAAATCAACTGCGACAATGGCCCCTAATTCATTGGCAAAAAGACAACTGAGTTCTTCGAGAAATGGCACATCAAGCGAATACTCTCCATGCCATATCACCCCGCCGCCAATGGCCAAGCAGAATCTTCCAACAAAACAATACTGAACATACTGAAAAAGAAACTCGAAGAAGCCAAAGGGTTGTGGCCCGAACTACTACCGGAAGTGCTGTGGGCACATCGGACCACGCCCAAATCCAGCACGGGAGAAAAACCATACTCACTGGTCTACGGAACCGATGCGGCCATAACCGTCGAAATCGGAGAACCAAGCCTAAGGTATTCACATACCAGCAGATAACGACATGAATAGACTTCAAGACCTCGACGAGGCCGAAGAACGAAGGGACATGGCCCACATAAGAATGAAGGCCCAAAAACAACAAGTCGAAAGGTATTACAACAAAAAAGCCAAAATAATACCACTCAAAATGGGTGATTACGTCCTCAAAGTCAAAACGTTGGCGTCAAAAGACCCGAGCGAAGGAAAATTGGGCACCAATTGGGATGGACCATATAAAATCACAGCAGCAACAAGTAAGGGAGCATTCCGGTTGGAAACAATGGAAGGAAAAACACTCCAATACAACTGGAACGTCGCCCACCTTAAGTACTTCCATTTCTGAAAGGCGTCTCTCGAGTCGTACTCTTTTTCCCTTACCCGAGCTTTATCCCAATTGGGTTTTCTCGGGGAGGTTTTTAATGAGGCGGCGGAGGGGACACCTGGGGGTATCTCCAGACAAGTTTATCATATCACCCACTTGACATGCTCTCCAGGCCGATATATTAAATGGACTAGCCTAGTTGAATATCCATTGTGTAAACGGCTAAGGACACCATCTCCATTGTGTAAACGGCTATGGCTATCATCTCCATTGTGTAAACAGCTAAGGCCACCATCTCTATTGCATAAACGGTTAAGCCTCCATCTCCATTGTGTAAATGGCTAAGGCCACCATCTCCATTATGTAAATAGCTAAGTCCACCACCTCCATTGTGTAAACGGCTAAGGCCATCGCCATTAAACGTCGACCCTGCTCGACGACGACGGATAACACTTCAATGACAATTGAAGTTACATCCTATTGGCTAAGGCCATCGCCATTAAACGTCGACCATGCTCGACGACGACAGATAACACTTCGACGACATTTGAAGTTACATCCTATTGGCAAAAGCCATCGCCACTAAACGTCGACCCTGATTGACGACGACGGATAACACTTCGACGACAGTTGAAGTTACATCCTATTGGCTAAGGCCATCGCCATTAAACGTCGACCCTGCTCGACGACGACGGATAACATTTTGACGACAGTTGAAGTTACATCCCATTGGCAAAAGCCATCACCGTTAAATGTCGACCCTGCTCGACGACAACGGATAACACTTTGAAGACAGTTGAAGTTGCATCCTATTAGCTAAGGCCATCGCCATTAAACGTCGACCCTGCTCGACGACGACGGATAACACTTCGACGATAGTTGAAGTTACATCCTATCGATCCTGCTCTTCGACGACGGATAACACTTCGACGACAGTTGAAGTTACATCCTATTGGCTAAGGCCATCGCCATTAAATGTCGACCCTGCTCGACGACGACGGATAACACTTTGACGACAATTGAAGTTACATCCTATTGGCTAAGGCCATCGCCATTAAACGTCGACCCTGCTCAACGATGACGGATAACACTTCGACGACAGTTGAAGTTACATCCTATTGGCTAAGGCCATCGCCATTAAACGTCGACCCTGCTCGACGACGATGGATAACACTTCGACGACAGTTGAAGCTATATCCTATTGGCTAAGGCCATCGCCATTAAACGTCGACCCTGCTCGATGACGACGGATAGCACTTCAACGACAGTTGGAATTACATCCTATTGGCAAAATCCATCGCCATTAAACGTCGACCCTACTCGACGACGACGGATAACACTTTGATGACAGTTGAAGTTAGATCCTATTGGCTAAGGCCATCGCCATTAAACATCGACCCTGCTCGATGATGACGGATAATACTTCAACGACAGTTGAAGTTACATCCTATTGGCTAAGGCCATCGCCATTAAACGTCGACCCCACTCAACGACGACGGATGACACTTCGACGACAGTCAAAGTTACATCCCTTTGGCAAAAGCCATCGCCATTAAGCGTCAGTCAAGCTCGATTACGACGAACAATATTCAAACTACGGTTAAAATTTTGTCTTATTTATTCAATAAGATCGGGTTTTGACTTATCTACGACGGCGGTTAGCTCCAGGGGACCACCCACGAGACCGCCTATGCCACTTCGGCGTTACCCAAAGAGGCGGCGAATCTTATACAAACAAATGAATATCAGCTCTGCGGAGGCGAAGTTTTGAAAAACAAAGAACAACACAAAAAGAATAACAGCAAAAGTATGATTCATACATTGCGACAAAAAAGTATATACATTCAGTCTCGCAAAGAGCCCTTATTACATTCTACAAAAAGCGAAACATATACAAATTTTAATGAGCCTCACCATCTTACCCATCGCCCCCCGTATGCTCGCCATCTCGACCGTCACCACCGAGGCGGTAAGCTTCATTGAACCAGGAGTCGGAATCCAGTTGGTTAATGTCCTCTGAAGCATAGACCTCCCGGTCAGGGGAGTCGGAACTATACCCGCAGACTGCCCGAGTGGCACGAGCCTCGCGCCACTGATCCAGAACCTCCTCCTCAGTGGCACGACCCGTAACAAGAAGTTTCTTGTATACGTCCAGTCTGGCCTCCGCATAAACCCACATCTCCTGCGCATCACGATGCGCATCCTTGTCAGACAAGAGCGAGGAAGAAGAAGGTCGAGCCACGTCTCCAGGCCTTGGTGGGACAGTACGCCTAAGAACGTCGACCTCTACCACCTTAGCTTTGAGTTCGGCAGTTAAGGCCGCCACCCTACGGTGCAAATCGGCAACCTTTGCCGGCACCCCATGACTAAGCTCCAACTCCTCTTCCCTTGATTTGAGGAGAGATTCCAGCTCACTATTACGAGCCACAGCCTTCACCAACTCCTCATTAGTCTTCTCCAGCTCGGTCGCCCTGCGCTTCAATTGCACCTCCTTCTGTTCAAGACCTTCCCAGAACACCCGAAATTTGGGGTCCTGTTGGAAAAGGTCCACCACCACCTGATGTTTGGAGCGGTACCTCTTATACTTCTTCACCATTTTATTGAAAACGGTCATTTTCTTCTGCTCACGACGCCTCCTCTCTACCTCTAAAACAAGGGTCTAAGAAGAAAATATGAGTTAGTACACATCAAAGTCAA
This sequence comes from Nicotiana glauca, assembly GCA_026770625.1. NCBI lineage: Eukaryota > Viridiplantae > Streptophyta > Magnoliopsida > Solanales > Solanaceae > Nicotiana > Nicotiana glauca. The sequence goes on from MU730221.1 coordinate 34,867, forward strand.
CCTCACAACACGCGGAAGAACAAAAGTTTACCTGTAAAGTCATGCCGGCGACCCTTCGAGATAGTTTCGCATCACTGACAGCTCTTAGAATTTCACGCTCGGGGGTGGCACATAACAAAGCCATCTCCAACACCGCCTGCTCGCTGTGATGTAATAAATTATAAGCTCCCGGAATCACGATTCGACGATCGAACCCGTCCGTCGTCATCTCCACATGTGTGAGGCCTTTTACCAGCCCGTCCATATCTTCTTGGGCAATCTCAGGGTCCGATCCCTCAGCATCCCCGCCAACGATGGATGTCGAGCCACCCTCAGCAGCACGAACTGAGTTGGCACCGGCAGCAGCACTAGCCTGATAGGCCGGCCTCCCCGAACGAATAGCATCGGCCATGAAGACAGGTCTAGGCATTTGACGAGGCACGTTACTCCTTTCATCCTCAGTCGCCACTGCCTTGCCCGCTTCAAGCCTCCGCCTTTTTCTCTCCTCAGGCTTCTCGCCCTCAGAAGGCTCATCCGCAGGTTGCGGAGATGGTATCAATGGTGTCACCTCATTCGTGGCCGCCTCCACAGGCATAACCTCTTGTAAAGGAACTACGGGAACACCCTCCCTAACGGATGCACAAAGTATCTCCCGAGCATCCAGGCCGATATCCGATCAAGCGGGGGTAGATACCGTCGCCTTCTTCTTGGGAATATTTCGACCTGTCGACATAAATAGTTCAGTTGATGAAGTTTGTGGAAACAACCGACTAAAGTCGAAGAATTACCTGAAGGGCCTACGGGGCCGTAACGTTGAAGAAATGCGGACCATGTGCGGGTTTCTTCTGCGTAAGGCAGCAAACTGGCTACCCATTGCTTGACACCAGTGATGAACCGGGGTGTGTGAGCCATTGCTGCAAAATAAAAGGAAAAATCATAACGATGGCACGACCAGAACCGCTGAGGTCAAGTACGATAAAGAATCCGATGGATGAAAACGCTTACGTTTCGAATTCCACCTCTCCGGGAACCCGACAGGGTCAGACACCAGGTGCTCCATTTTAATAAAGAAGTACCTACGCCAATAACCGTGGCTGGCTCGGTCATCAGTCTTGACGACCAGCCCCTTCGAGCCACAGCTCTTCAAATGCAACATGGTACCCCTTAGATAACTGGCGCTGAATAACTGCAAAAGGTGGTGGACGGAGATCTCGCTCCTAGCCAGCTCTGCGTATGTAGACATTATCCTACATACTTTTACGGTGTGCGAAGTAAGTTGAGATAGACACATGTTGTAAAAACGGCAAAGCTCCTCCGCCAAAGGAAAGATGGGAAGACCATAACCAATTAAAAAGGGATATTCATAGAACGTGCAATATCACGGTCTGTGGACGTTCGCATAATCCGTTCCCGCTGGGACCATCTCCACATGAGCAGGTATGTCGAACGACGTGCGAAGACCATCTAAGTGATCGTGCGTTAACTCAGAACTCTTCGAGGGTTACGCGGGGGAGTCCTTTTGGAAGCCTTTCCTAACAAGAAGTTGCTTCGGTAACACGTTGTCCACGGTAAGGGGGGTGAGGTCCTTTTCTCCTTCTCCCTCATCACCGCCAGAAGAAGGCGGTACATCGGATGGCGTATTATCAAGAGCCTTCGAATTATTATCCCGTTGGGGCTTTGCCATAATTTCTTTTCAGGGAGCGGTGTATGAAACAACAGAAAGTGTGATTTCTGAGAAACGGTAGGGTTTCGAAGAAAGGGAGTGCTTTCTTAGAAGGTCAGAAAATGCTTGCAAATGATCGAAAGTTGGATCAAGATAAACCCTTTCCCTATTTATAGGGTTGGGTGGCGTTGAAATCGAAGAGGCAGAGTTCAAACGGGCGCAAAAAATCGAGCATCAGAACGCCTTTTGTACTTCCTCAGGAATACGCGTAATGATGACGCATGCATGTGATGACGTCACTCTAACAAAGAGATTGCGCGTCAACATTTCAATAAACTCAAATGTTCACTCGTTCACTCTCATTCACGCTGCCGTCTTCAAGCATGGTCAAATTCTCCCAGAATAAGTTTCATCATTCCGTCCTCGGGGACTCACCTCGATGCGTCGCCGACGAATGAAGGGACTAACTGTATAGGGTCAAATTCTGCCCATTATATCTCCATGTTGGTAGGAATCACCAACGAATATAAGCTAACCGAAGTTAGGGCACGACTTAAGAATGTCGGAGTGAAGTGTATCATCGGTCTCGTCGTCTCCTCGAAGGAACGCGATCAATCCCTGTATTATTTTATTATTTCAGGAAGGGTCTCCTATTATATAAAGGAGGATTCCAATATTGTAAAATGGGAGATCTGATTTTATTGAACATGCTCTTTCTCTCTCTCTTTCTCTCTTGAATATCCAATCTATTGGAAGCAATAACAACAATAATATATATATTTATGTTTCATTATCTTCGATTATGATTTACCTTTGATTCACTTTGATTGTTTTCACTTATATAGTATATAATATCTTTTGAGTCAAACAAAGGTGATTTAACTATATATATTTAACTTTTAAGCAACCTCATTGTGTAAAAATTGTATGCACTATAACTGAATGAAATTTGGAAATTTTCTTTAAAATTAAAGCTTAAGCATATTAATATCCTCAAATTTCAAGTTCTCATTATTGTAAAGTGTACATAGATCAATGAACCAAACTATAAGGATTTTCCTGCCACGAGTAAAAGATAATGAAAAGAAAATAATGTGCCAGAAAATAGCACCTCTTTTTATGGAGATATATTCAGTGCTTAGACTTTAGAATATTAATGTTGATGACTAGGTCAAAAAGATGACCACCTAAATAGCTCTCTCAAAGAAGAGATGTCTCAATCGCGAACCAACTCTGTTACCACTACGAATATGATCTCTTCACTCTTTACTATCACGACTTTGCAACAACAACAATCCAGTATAATTTCATTTAGTGGGATCTGGGGAGAGTAGTGTATACGCAAACCTTACCTTTACCCTGAGGTAGAGAAACTGTTTCCAAATTTACTATCTCAACTTTGAATTCTGAAAATTAAAAATATTCTTGTAAGGAATGGTTAATAAGTCTTACACAACGCAAATTCAAATTAATCGGATTCTAATACGAATATTAGTTGCGGGCAAACCGAAAAAAAAAAAAAAAAAAAGCTGTGTTACTCCTCCACATTGTGTCTCGGTGCAATCCATTTCTTGGCATTGTCTTTTCTTCTTTTGCTTTACGGGTTGAAAACACTAAAGTCCATTCTCTTCTAACTACCAAAAGCAGCGAACAAAAGGACTAACAAAGACACATCAACCAAAATCAAAAGATATTGTCCCCCCAATTTCTCCATTTCCCACCTTTCACCTTTTTCTGCGTGCATATTTTTTTACATATAGTGAATCTAATTGCATCCAAATCGTCTTTTAATCTTCTATAAGCTCACCTTTTAATATTGCAATACCTTCTCCCTGGCTTTTTTGCTACTGCTTTAGAACTTTGCCTTTTTTTCTTTTCCCTCTTTCGTCTCTCGTTTTTATTCTAATTAAACTTTATTTGGGATTGGAATGTAGTTGTAGTAATAATATATTAATTAAATATAGTTGGAGGTATCGACACGTGAAAAATCATAAGCTAGACAATCATTTGGCAGACTCCCCTTCGTCCTGCTGCCCATTCTAACTCTTTTACTTTTACTACTACATTGTTGTGGGTTAGTCAATACAAATAATTGTACATAAGATTTATAAGGATTTATACTCTGGCAGCGTAATGAATTTCATATTATTACTGTAACTTGACATGTTCTAGCAGATTATCTATTTTATTATCTAGATAATTAGTTTCACACTTCCACTTATAGGTTAGTTAACATCAATCTAGGAAAATATTTTACAACGTCAATATATAGATATAAAATAGTGTTCCGCCATTCACGCTACTTATGGTGCGATAGATTGACCAACAAAATGAATTATTTTATCAATTTAGAATAAATTTCTAGAGCTTTGTGTTTAGCTTTGAAATAGTGAAAGAAAAAATAAAAGAGGAAAGCCAGTTGTGATTCTTTATTTTGAGGTGATAAAGAAGGCACATGGTTGAGGAGGTCTTTTCTGCCACCACCAAGAACAAAGTTACCTCATCTTTGTTTCTTTAATTTATTGTCTATGGATGAATTGTATTTTCATTTCTGACCTCAAATAGCTAATAAATAATTATATCAGAGAGAATCATGAGTAGCTAGCTCCAACTCCAACTAGCCCTAAGATTGAATGATTCCTTTATACTAAATGGCATAACATATATCATTGGTTATTGCTAATTTCAGATTCTTGATACATGTATCATTTGTATATGGCTTAAATTCATTATATATGTATTTTAATTATTAATTCGAGTAAAGCTCTTTTAGACATGGCAATATGAAAAACAAAAGTCAGAAGACTAGCTCTTCCAACGAGGTCAAACCAAAAAATATTGCTGATCCAACTCCTCGAGAAATCAGTGGCCGACAACAAGTTCTTCCTTCCACATGAGAACAAAATCCACCCTTTCCCCTATTTTTGATATTTTATCAATACACATATCTCTTTCCTTAAAATTAGCATAAATAGAGTAATAAATTTCAATTCATATGGTCATGAATAATGAAATACTGTACCCGTGAACCGATAATGAAATTATTTTTAATACTCTGTTCATGAGCATTTTAATTTCCTCCAAATAAAATGTCGGCCATCTTTACCTCTACTGTCCAATAAGAAGCAAATTTTGATATGGAAATATGATGAGCAATTTAACTTGTGAATTGTAAAAAGAACATGCTGTTATTAGACAGAATAAATCCGTAACTAATTGACTATCAATTGTCTTCTAAGGAATGATTAATCCACAAACAAATTTGAGAATATCTATTGATTGATTGACTTTAGCTGCATGGTATTCTCGACTTTCGCCACGTAACGAGATAGCTCTCTCTTTATCATCTCGCGTCAGATGCAACATTCTTTTTCCTTTATGTTCTAATCTTCTTTAACAATGGCTCTGGAGAAGAAGAAACGGATGAAGCCACTGCCCACGAGTCATCGGAGCTATAAGAACTAAATGACACATCCATAACTCCTACGGGACTTCCTGGCAAGGCACCAATTGACTTTCGTTTGTTTGTGTTGAAATCAATATTGGAAGCTACCTCCTTGACTAGCCTATAACAATCCGTCATATTGTCCTGTTTTTCACAATTTAACCGTTGTGAGTTGTATGTCCAACTCTATTTATATATATATTTGTACAAAGTGATATAACCAAATTATTGGATCTCAACTAGTACAACGAATTGGGAAAAGATTTAAGACAAGAATTAATAACTATGTATACTAACCTTTACTATTCCAAGTATACCCAAAAGTTGTTCTTGGTACTCTTCTTCAATGCAAGGTTCTAGCCTATCAATGACGTGTAACAATGTAGCAGCAGCCACAGCAGAAGGAAGATAGCACATGAATCTACAATCTGCCAAATTTTTTTTTATAATAAGTTATGAATAATAAATAATGGAGAACCAAGTGTCAACATTTTCATATCATTTGCACCAAAAAAAAAAACATTTTCATATCATATGCTTACCTGTAATAGTGGATAGAAGCACCCTCTCACATCGTTTAAGTAATTCATAGCAAATGTGATTGTTAAATCCAAGCCTTCTGGAGAAGTAATCAAGAAATGATAATGGGGTTACTGGATTCATCTTCCACTTGAGAGTAGAAAGCACAAGTAGCTCCATTCTCTGTATTGTTCTTGGCTCAAACAAGTATCTTGATTCCTCCACCTAAACACCAAGAAAACATTCAAAAAAAATTTCACAGAAACAAGCATTAGTTTATTATTGAAGATTTTCTAAATATAACATACTTGCAGATCTAGAAGTAGAGGCACTTGTATCTCCTCAACTTTTGCAGCTAAAGAAAGACAGGTCACAGCAGCAAGTTGATTCATCCATGGCTTTTCACGTTGTGACTGAAAGCTGAAGAGAAATCTATCAAAGTAGTTTACAGCAAGAATGGCAGTTTGAGCAGAGAAATTGTGATAGGCAATGGCTTCAAGAATCCAATCAACTGCCTCCGTTCTTGCTACAGACAAGTATGGGTTGTTTATTACAACATTATACATTTGATTCTCTTGTTCTTTGGACAATAAAGAGCTCAACTCTTCCTCTTCCCATAACAAAGAAATTGAGTTGGGATTTACTTCTACTTCCTCTTTTAAACAATTTTCTCTGTCTAACATGTCCAAGCTCTCATCTTTGCAATACAAAGAATCTAGTAAAAATGGAAGCTTTTGGTGTTGTTGTGGTTGAACGTGATGGTGAGCCATCTTCTTCAGTGAAGAAGACGGATGGTTGAATTTTCATTTACTTCATTTGTCGTACTAGCTATTGGATGAATAGGTTCATCTGAGCCATCTCTCTCTCTCTCTCTCTCTCTTTTGTAGAGTTGGAGGAACAGAATAGAGGGCTGAGGAGTAATATATAGGAGTAGTAGGGAAAGGTTGTATTTGGGTCTCCTTATACTTTTTCTTTTTTGGTTGAGTCCTTTTGGTTTTTACCCCCAAATTGGTCCTTAATGCATAGGAATTAACTTCAAAGAGTGGCAAAAATAGTGCCTTGTGCTTTGGGGTAGCTTTAAAGTAGTCCTTTACATATATTTTGAGCAGTTTTAGTCCTTTAAATTTACTTAATATGATCATGTTAGTACGATGTGACGGAAAATGAGGTAAAAAGGATGCAATGGGAAGTCGAAGCTAAGAGCCCGTATGGACATAAAAAAAAACTCCTTTTTTTTTTCGAAATTAGTATTTGTTCATAAAATATTTAATTTTCACTTGAAGATACATTTCGAAAATTTTAAAAAATTTGAAAAACTCCAAAAAGCCGTTTTTCATAATTTTCATTCAAATCACTCACAAAACTTCAAACACAACCCAAAATTATATTCATGTTTAAATACAACTCTAAATTTCAAATACCATTTTCACTTAAAAAAATTCATCTTTTTTCGAAATTTTACCATTCTTATACTCTCTCCGGTCCAAAATAAGTAATTTTTGGCTTTTTTCTTGTTGTCTAAAATAAGTAATTTTTCCAGATTTCAAGAATGAATTAATTATTTTTTTCCTACATAGTCCTTGAAGTAAATAGTGTTGGAATATGTGTTACGAGTGTTTATGTGATATAGTAAAGGTTAATATGATCAATCCTATTGCTAATTAGTGCTAAAAGGTAGATTTCTTAATCTGTGTGAAAACATCCAAAAATCACTTATTTTGGACCGGAGAGTTAGAGCGAGATTCTACTCTAGAAGAGCTTTTATACTCCTTCCGATCCAAAATAAGTGATTTTTTGGTTGTTTTCACACATATTAAGAAACTCATCTTTTAACATTAATTAGTAATAAAATTGACCATATTAACATTTACTATCTCTTCACATAAACACTCCTAACACATACTTCAATATTATTTACTCCAAGGGCAATATAGAAAAAAAATAATTAATTTATTCTTGAAATCAGAAAAAATTACTTATTTTGGATCACAGAAAAAGACAAAAAAAACCACTTATTATGAACCAGAGGAGTACTTTATTTTTCTAAATTCATTCTTACTGCTCCAATTAGTTGAGTGCTGTTGGAGGTGATCCAGCTTCAGCCTTCAGGTGTCATATAACACGTCTCAAGTATGAATTGTTTAGATACATTTTAACAAGTATTCTAAAAATGACGCTTTGGTTGTTTTGTCTAATTTCTTTGGGTTTTTTTTTTCCAGATTGGATATGTACAATTTTCCGATATTTTCTTCAGTTTGCTAACTCAACGATAGAGTACTTGACTTTTAAGTGCGGTTAGTCTCTTTTACACATGAATGAAATGAGGAATAAGAATTCATTCATACTTTCGGTAAAGTTTGGAAGACTACGACTTTGAACGGGAATGAATGATAAAAATAACCAGTACAAATTAAGCAGTAGATACTAGGTAGCATAAGATCGATCATATCCATGTTAATATTACTAAGTCAACTAAATGTTACATTGGGAATATGTGGTAACACCATGGAGATTAGTTGATGTGGAGGCTGACGCGCTTTCAAGCATTTAATTTTCAGCAGTATTAAACAAAGCATTGATGCACAAGTTAATTGATCTAATGAAGGATTTAATGCCCGCACGAATTAGGAAGCGCTTGTAAACTGAGACAGGCTGGGATATTATTAGGAATCTATTAATGCATGATCAAATTTATTACCTAATGATGAGTCCAGCAATTTAATTCCTTGCCACATGCAAAAAGCAGAAACGGAACGGAATATTAACCCAAATTAATAGCCTTCCACTTAATATCTGAAATCGATACATGTATAAATCATATATACTATGTGTATAACTAAGTAGAATCCATGTATAGCGGTTAGAAAAAGTAAACAGTAAATATGATTGGCTACTTGTGTAACAATTTCAAAAGAAAAAGCAAATCAGAGCCGTATTTAGCTGTAGTTATGAATTCGTCTGAACTCATGATTTTTAGTTTTGATATGAATTTATTCGTGCAAAAACTTACTGAAATTATTGAATTATGAACCCACCAATGGCGGAGGCTTGTAGCTGGTGGGAAATGAAACAATGACCTTACAAAGATTTTGAACTCCCTTGACTACTAAGCTATACTTTTGGGTTGTGTCAAGAGGATTCAAAACACAATATATAGAGGTATAAACAAGATTTTGCCTTACATATACAGTATCATTTTTCGGCGAACGGGGTTCGGGTGAACACCCTTCCGCCCCTAAATCCGCCCCTAGAACCCACAACTCAAGCAATGTGATGCGTTCAAAAGAATGACACTTTCAGCGAGTGTATACTTACTTGGAGCGAAAGGAACCAAAGTGTATTCTAAAGTATGCAGTCAAATTCGGAGCATGTTATGAAACAAATTATCTAGGAAGTATATTTGTTTGAGAAAATAAATGCTAAACTAATTAGTAAATAAATTAAGGAAGTGGATCTCAATTGAGCTTAATAAATCCTAGAACTAATAAATTGGAATTCCTAAAATGACGAGAATGATTTAAGACTGTAAAACGGTGCACTTAATACGTTGTGACTGACATAGCCATATAATATCGCAAAGATGTAATGAATGCAAAAAATGACAAGGGTTGTAATGAAAAAAGGAATTGTCACCCAATGGTTGTAAGAATGGGTGCCTTCTCTTCCTGATATATGCAGAATCTTGAAATTTATGAATGAGAGTTAAACAACATGTGCTTCAATTAAATGAATAAGACAATTCCTTCGTATATTCCTTTTTCTTTCTAGAATATGTTCCTTCTTTCAATCTCCCACGGATCTCTCATGTTTACTATCTCTTCCTATTTATAAGGGACATTTCCCAAAAACAATCCTAAAAAGTACAACACAAAGAATATTCCAAAGGCATATTCTTCCTGTCCTTTTCTGAGTTTGGACTACCGAAACTATTTCATTTTGACTGATTGCCTCTGGTCATCATCCTTTGCCACAACGACCGTCAATCGTTGTATGGTAGTGATTCTGTCCCAAGTCTCGCTTATCCGTTTCCGTGGTTGCCAAATTTGGACCTATATAGTTAGTCCCTCCGCTTGTTGAGGTCGTGGCCCTACACATCCTTGATCAGCGGATACCATTCGTTCTCGTTGCAGATTTGGTTTTTGAGTCGTGTCGGTTTGGCCGAGGCCGAGAGGTTGACACGTCCCACAGAACCCTAATCGATATAGTTATCAGGATGTGACGTCACTCCCACGCGCTTCATCATTACACACCTTCCTGAGACAGCGTCTGATTGCTTGTCGCTTTGGTTTTAGCGCCATTGGCAGTCTTCTGCTTCGATTCTCGTGCCATCCAACCCTATAAATAGGTGAAGGTTTTGTTTCTTCAGAAACTTTTAGCAATTTCTTTGTGTACACATTTCCACTATTGATCATCTTTCCTAGTTCTTTAGCTCAGTTTTCGTGGTTTTGCTTCTCATCTTTTCTATTGAATCTCCGTTCCTCATTTTAGGTTTTACCAACACACCCTGTATTACCAAGATGCCAAAACACACCGAACACACAAAGAAGTTTTCGACGCCACTCCGTTATCTATGGCCCCTCCTTCCGGTCACGAGGATATAGCGGTTGAGGAGGGGGTTAGTTTCCCCACAGTAGAGGAGATACTACCAAGAAACCCTATGTCCAGGAATGATTTCCACAAAGAACCTGTCCTTTCCCCCATTTCTGTGGTCTATGAAACTGAATCGGCTCACATAAATGAACTCTAGTCTGAGTACAATATTCCTCCCCATGTCGAGATGGTTCCGGCTCAAAGGGACCTCGTGGAGGTCCACAGACCGGGGTATTATGTTTTCTATATGTATCCTTTTGTGATCGGTCATACCCTCACTCTTCTTCTGCTGATGGAGGAATTTTGTCGGTTCTATGAAGTCTGCCCGGCACAGATATCTCCATATACACATAAAATCTTTCTAGTGCTGACTAAGTATGCGGAGTTGGCTGGGTGTGAAGTTGGCATTCACCACCTTTTACATTTATTTTCCCCAAGTTTTCATAGGGGCACCATGATACACCTGTGACATCGTGGGATCAGGGGGTTGGTGGTCGGAATGGACGACCGAGCAAGCCACAAGTTTTAGCACAAATATTTCTTCATCAAAATTGAGCATCTGGTATCGAACCCCACAGGATTCCCAAAATATTAGAATCATAACCGTATATGTTGGTACTTGTTGTTTACTTTCGTTATTTCTAATTTGTATTTACTTATGACTTTTTTGTATAGTTGAGAGACGTGCACCTTTTCCCATCGTCGGTATCGAGGACTGGGTAGCTCGCGTAATACCTTATATGGCAGGGACTCGAGATTGGCCACCTTCCTCAAATGCTTTGGGCCGAAAGTTCCATCTGGTAAGTGTTCCTTTTGCTTTGGCCTTTAACTATTCGTTGTCGTTTATTGATACGTCCTCTTAGTGGTGATAGGTCGTAGGTCTTCCGAGAAGAAAGCCCCAGTCCCAGCATTTTTCCAGGCTGTCGCATCGGTGGGGATGCAATTTGCCATAGCTGAGTCTGTTCGAGGATATCGTACTCAGACTGTACCGGCAAGAAACTCTTCGCATGATGTCATTGTACGAGATGAGATCTCCTCTTGACCCATCTATCACCTCATAGATAAGCCCTCCAACGGGAATGAATCAGTGTCGAGGAAAAGAAAGAGGGTAGAGCTTGAGAAGGTTGTCGTCACCGTTATTAGAAAGAACAGAATTGATGCTTCGGGAGCGACGTCTTTGCCTGGGTTAAGCACAAGTTCCATTTTTATGGCGGACGCCATTTTGGTGGGGATGTCCCTTAAGGCCGAAGGAATATATCAAGGCGGGGGATCTGTACGATCCGTCGAGGGTGGCGCGTCATCTGCTGTTAGAGGAGGTGGAGTTGTGCATGTCGAGGATGAGGGTTCAGGTTTGGACGTTGACCCCGAAGATGTACAAGGTTTCTTGGAGTGAAATACTCGCGTGGAAGTAAGGACGAAGGATCCTGATTGACACATAGTCATCCTTGTGGATTACGACTTGTTGGCGAATTGTGAGCAGGAAGCAACGGCGTTTGCCCCTTTGTGCGCTGCTTCCAAGAGCGTGGTGCAGGCAATGAGTGATGTAGAGAAATCTTGGAGTATTTTCGGCATGGATTTGTGGATATCTGCTTATCTCTTTTCTTTTTGTTTTTGGATTCCTTTTGTATACTTAATCCACTTATCATTTTGAATTTACTCATGGAGATTGAGCGCGATCGGAGGGATAGGCGGAAGATGATCGTTTCTGGGAAAGTGGCCTCTAAATATAAGGAGTACAAACACCAAACATCGTGCATTGGCCGATCTCTTTACTCAGGACGGTGATTTTAGTTATTCCGTGATGGGCTCAAGCAAAAGGAGAAACAGTTGGTGCAAAATGTTGATGAGCTGAAGGAGTGAGATGAGGACCTGATGAAGGCCATTTCCCGGTGTAGTGAACTTGAGGCGGCTCTTAAGGCCAAGGAAGATGAACTTGAGATGAGCAAGGGGGTGATAGACGAGAATGCCGACCTTCAAGCGCGGATGGATACCTTAACTACTGAGCTTGACAAGAGGGCGACGGAAGCTACCGACCTGAGGGGCGAGCTAAGTTTTAAGGCTGATGAATTGGCTCGTGCGGAAAGGGATAGGGAAAATTCCATCTCTGAGGTAGGGGCTTTCAAAGACGCCCTTCGCGTTTGTATATTTGAATGCGACAATAAGGTAGAGGCATCTGCACTCAAGGTAGCGAGGTTTGAGGAATGTATCCAAGATCTGGAAGCGGAGCTGTCTGTATTGAATGAACAAGTTACTGCTTTGAAGGCGGAGGACGTGCAACATTAATCGCAGTCCTCTACATCTCATGCTTCGGCTGATATTATCGTGCCACGGGATTTATTTGAGACGTGGGTTCATGACGAAGCTCGAGTGGACGTGTACAAGTACCTTCCAGCCAATGGGAAGGTTTCCAAGGTAGAACTTCGAGATGTTCATGTTAAAGCACGTGCGGCTCGCAGGCTTGTGGTTACGACCCAGATACGCCTGACTGAGATGATATTGATGATGATGATGATACGGACATGCTCGCCTCCGATTCTTGGTATAATGAGGAGTATGCCACAAGGGATGATGTGGCGTAGGACTTTGTTGTATTCATTTTTGCTTTTCTATTTTTGTGAGGGCGACCTTGAGCCCTTTGTAATATGTCAGTTGTTATAGAACAATTACTTTTTGTTATGCACCTTTGACTTGTTATTTTTGTTTATTGCCGGGGGGAGGAGGGGATTCCAGCCTCGTGTGATATTTTGTCCTAGGTGATCGTGGAACTTAATAACTCAAACAAGTTTGTATAAAGTGATTCGAGCAGCGTCGGATGTCAAGCATTCCGTGCACGTCGAGTATTAAATGATTCGAGCGAGGTCGAACTCTTCATTTGGCGATAGCCTTTGCCGTAAGGGTGTTATTTTGAGTTGGTCAAAATTTTAACCTGTCATAATTCGAGCAATATCGAACTCTTTTCTTTGGCGATGGACTTTGCCGTAGGGGTGTTATATCGAGTTAATGCAGAAATGTTTACTCGTTATGGTTCAAGCGAGGTCAAACTCTTTTCTTTGGGGATGGCCTTTAACGTAGGGGTGTTATTTTGAGTTGGTCAAAATGTTAACATGTCGTAGTTTGAGCGAGGTCGAACTCTTTTCTTTGGAGATGGCGTTTGTCGTAGGGGTGTTATTTTGGGTTGGTCGAAATGTTAACTCATTGTAGTTCGAGCGAGGTCGAACTCTTTTCTTACACATATTGGAGAAGTTTCCTTGTATCTAGTCCCTTCATCGTTCAACCTAGAGATGTCATCTACAGGCGGGGCGATGAATTATTCTTTGAGCTTCGAGACATCCCGCTCGTCGCCTTGTTAAAAACCTCCCCGAGAAAACCTAATTGGGATAAAACCAGGGTGAGGGAAAAAAGTGCGACTTGGGTGGCATCATTTTTTTAAAAGTGGAAGTATTTAAGGTGGGCGACATTCCAATTATTTTGTAGTAGTTTTCCCTCCATTGTTTCTAGTTGGTGCCCTTTTGCTTGCCGCCGCTGTGATTTTATACAGCCCGTCCCAGTTGGTTCCCAATTTTCCTTCTTTTGGGTCTTTGGTCGCTTGTGTTTTAGCCTTGAGGATGTAGTCCCTGACTTTAAGTGGTAATATTTTGGCCTTCTTGTTGTACTACCTTTCCGCTTGTTGTCTATGGGAGACCATCTTTACATGAGTCATATCTCTTCGTTCTTCTACTTCATTGAGGTCTTGTATTCTTTTCTCATCGTTGTTTGGTCCACTTTTATTGGACTATCTCAGGATAGGTTCTCCAACCTCAACGCGTATAACGGCATCAGTCCCCTAGACTAATGAATATGGCATTTTGCTAGTGCTGGTTTTTGGCGTGGTGCGGTAGGCCCATAATACCTCTGGTAGCAGTTCCGGCCATAACCTTTTGGTATCATCGAGCTTTTTCTTCAGTATATTCAAGATTTTTATGTTGGAGGATTCTGCTTGACCGTTGCCAGTGGGATGGTATGGCATGGAGAGTATTCTCTTGATGCGCCATTTTTTGAAGAACTCGATTGTCTTTTTTTCGATGAACTGAGGTTCATTATCGCAGCTGATATCTTTGGGGATGCCGAGGCGGCATATGATATTTTTCCATATGAATGTGATGACTTCCTATTCGCATATTTAGGCGAATACAACTGCTTCCACCCATTTGGAAAAGTAGTCAATTAAAACTAAAAGGAAACGTGTCTTACCTCGCCCTGCTAGGAGGGGTCTGACGATGTCCATTCCTAATTTGATGAACGACCATGGTGAAGTAACAGAGTGCAGGAGTTCTCCTGCTTGGTGTATCATAGGTGCGTACTTTTGACATTGCTCATATTTCTTGACGTAATCTGTGGCTTCCCTTTTCACAGTGGGCCAGTATTATCCTGTCCGAGTGAGGCATCTAATGAGGGTTCGGTTGCCTGTATGGGCACAACAGTGACCCTCGCATACTTCTTCGAGCACATGCCTTGTTTGATTTGGTCCTAGGCATTTTTCCAAAGGACCACCGAACGTCCTTTTGTAAAGGTCATGATTTATGAGGCTGTAGCTAGCCGACTGTATTCGAAGATTTTTGGCTTCCTTTTTGTCTTGCGGGAGTGTTCCCTCCTACAAATATGTCATGATGCGGTTGCGCCAATCCCAAGCTAAATTTATAGAATGTACTTCAAATTGGTCTATTGACGAGTGGAGGAGGGTGACCACATTCTCCTTGATGATATTTTTGGTTGCTGCTGCTAGTTTGGCGAGGCCATCTGCTTCGATAGTTTGTGCCCAGAGTATTTGGTTGAGTCGGTATTCATCGAACTCTGGCAGTAGTTTATGGATTTCTGCCCGATATTTCTGTAACCTTTGTTCCTTCATTTGTAAAGTCCCAGTAACTTGGTTAACGATGAGTTGTGAGTCTCACCTGAGGATGACTCGTCGTGCACCATATTTGAGGGATAATTTCAATCCTGTAATTATGGTATCATACTTGGCCTCGTTGTTAGTTATTTCGGGGTATCGTATGGACTGGCAAATTACTTCGCATGTTGGAATTTCAAATATGAGTACCAGTCCATATCTCGATGCATTAGATGTGTCGTCGATGTAGAAGGACTAGAGGTTGGATTGCCCTGGGGAGGCGTGAAGTGCTTCCTGTTCAACCTCGGATAATATTTGGTACTGAAGTCGGCGACAAAGTCAGCGAGTACCTGCGACTTTATCGCAGTTTACGGCTGATAGGTTATATTATGCTCACTCAATTCTATGGCCCATTTGGTCAATCTTCCCGACAACTTGGGTTTATGCAAGATGCTCCTAAGGGGGAAAATCGTCACCACCGATATGGGGTGACATTGAAAATATGGTCTAAGCTTTCGTGAAGCTATGACCAAAGCCAGAGCTAGTTTTTCGAGGTGGAGATACCTTGTTTCGGCGTCGACCAGGATTTTGCTAATATAATAAATTGGGGATTGCGTATCTTTATTTTTGGCAAATAGTGGGGGGGAGGGGGGGAGGGGCGAGGACAGGTATACCTTTAGTTCTTTCAAGGCACCAATGCCTTATAAGTTCCACTAGAGCCAGTTATCTTTCTTTATCACGTTGAAGAATTTATGGCATCTATCGGATGACCGCGAGATAAATCTTGACAGAGCAGCTATGCGGGCAATCCCTTTTTGCAACTGTTTTTTGCTGGTCAATACCTCAAGTATCCCTTCAATGGCTTTTATTTGATCTAGATTAACTTCTATGTCTCTTTGTGATACCAAGAAACCAAGATATTTGCCCGAGGTTACGCCGAAGGTGCATTTTTCGAGGTTTTGTTTCATGTCGTACCGCCTCAGTTGTCGAAGGCTTCCTTCAGGTGATCGATGTGGTCTTTTTTTTTATTTAACCAGCATGTTATCGATGTAGACTTCCATTATTTTGCCGAGTTGATCTTTGAGCATCTTAGTGACCAACCTTTGGTATGTCACCCCCGCATTCCTTAATCCGAACGACATGACTCTATAACAGTACGTTCTCTGGTGAATGATGAAAGTAGTTTTCTCTTGTTTCTCTTCCTCCATGAGGATTTGGTTGTAACCTGAGTAGGCATCCAAGAAGCTTAGTTACTCATGTCCTGTAATTGCATTGATGAGCAGGTCGATATATGGCAATAGAAATGAGTCTTTCTAGCATGCCTTGTTTAGGTATGTGAAATCTACACACATCTGCCATTTTCCATTTTTCTTCTTTACCATGATCACATTGGCGACCCATTGGGATATTTTGATTCTCAGACGGAGCCATTGGCAAGCAGCTTGTCAACTTTTTCGCTGACGGTCTCGTTGATTGCGGTATTGAACTTTCTCTTTATTTGTCGCACTGGTGGATAGAGGAGGTCAACATTCAACTCGGCATGGTGATGTCTTTCCAGTTACTCGACATATCTGAATGGGAGAAGGCATACAAATCAGCACTGTCAGTTAAGAATTTATGAAACTTACCTAGTTCTGAAAAATTATGCCCGATATAAGCCTTTTTTGTGTTATCGTTGTTGTCTAGTTAGACAGGATCGAGATCTTCATGGTCGACTCAGCGGTTTCCATGATGTCGGGATACTCGATAATGTATGTTTGTGCATCTGGTTTGGTTCCCGATATTGCTAATTACTATGCTTCCGCGTTTGCTCTCTTTAGTTGCTGGGTATGCGCGTAATCCTGGGCGATGTGATAGCATTCTTATGCGGTGCGTTGTTCGCCCCGGATGCTGAATATTTCCCATGGAGTAGGGAACTTTATTACTTGATAGAGACTTGACGGGATGGCTCGCATTGCATGTATCCACGGTCGCCCTATGATGGTGTTGTAGGTTGTGTCTTGTTCCATGATATGAAATATTTTTTCCAGGGTGACTCTTCTAGCTAGAATGGGTAGGACTATTTATCCAGAAGTTTGTGGACTGTATTATTAAAATCCGTTAGTGTTATGCGACGTGGTATTATTTTATCTTCGAGCCTCATCTGTACAAGGACTCGAGGATGGATAATACACACGGATCTTTCGTCCTCCACCATTATTCTTTTCACATCAGTATTTGTAATACGTAAAGTAATAACAAGAGCATCATAGTGAGGTGAAGACAAACCGTTGGTATCTGACTTATTGAAGACGATACTATCTACGAGGTCATCATACCGTTCATGAGTGATTGCCTATATGAGTTTGTGTTTAGTGGTGAACTTCACATGGTTGAGTTTTGTCCCGTCACCTCCACCTATGATCATTTGTATAGTACGAGCGGGAGAGGGCAGTTTTGGAGGTCCCTGGGGTTATTCGTGTCTATGGGAAAAGTTGGCTCACCCTCGGTCACTCATCAGTTCTCTCAAGTTTCCCTGATTTAGCATTCTCACTACCTCCTACCCCAAACCTATGCAGTCCTCGGTTTTGTGACCCCGTTCCTAGTGAAATTCGCAGCGGACGTTCTACTTTTGAGTACTTGGATCAGACTTCATCTTTTGCAGCCATTGTACCTTCGTGCCGAGCTTCTCTAGTGCGTACACTATTTCTGAAGGGGAAACACAAGAATTGTGAGCAAATAAGAGCGGAGGCATACCTCTTTTGTTTTGTTGTGCCACGGCATGCCAAAGGGGGCCATCCGTGTGCCGCGGGGGAGGTGGGATGCTTGTTCTGATGTAGGGCTAATGTCTATCTCGATCGAGATAGGGGATCAATTGATCCTTTCAACCGTCATTGCGACTATCATTCCTTGTTTCTGATTGAACTGACGTCAACAGTTGGATCGGGCTATTGAGATTGTCCTCGTCGGCCTACCTCGGAGCAATAGGCGTTGTGGATTTCTTCCCAAGTGGTGGGAGAGTATTTCATGAGCCCACTTAATAGCTTTCTGGTCGCTCTCGACCCATTCCTGTTCAACCTGTTCTGGAAGGCCGCTATCGCCATCCTCTCTGATACATTCGGTAGGCTCATTCTCACCTTGTTAAACCAGGCTAGGAAGTCCCTGTGTCCCTCGCCATGTGTCTGCCTAACGACGGATATATCGTTTACACTAGCTTTCTCCTTTTTATCCTCTGCATGAGTGGTGCCAAACTTGTTTGCCATTTCTTCGAACATTTTTATTGCCCACACCGGTAGTTGTGAGTACCAACTTAGGGCTCCCCCTATTAGAATTTCGCCGAACTTTTTTAGTAGCACTGATGGTACTTGTTCTTTTGAAAGATCGTTGCCTTTTAGCGATGTGACGTAGTGAACAATATGATCTTCTGGGCTTGTAGTACCGTCATACATCTTCAGGTACAGTGGTATTTTGAAGGTTTAAGAATGGCATGGGGGCTGCTTCCTTGTTGTATGGTTGCTCGATGAATCAACCAATGTCCCGTTTCAGTAACAACTTCGGGGCGCCTGGTATTTTATCGACCCTTTCTTGATGCTCCTTCATCTGGTCACGGAGCTCCTTATTTTCGTTTTACATTTCTTCCATTTTCTTTAGAATGGTTGCGAGTGCGTCATTACCTGTATTAGTGGTGTGAGTGTTACCAGTTCAGGGGGAATCTCGTTCACTGGTGGCTATCGTGATTTCTACGTGTGCAGCGTCTCCGTTCTCCCTTTAGGTGGGTTTATCAAGTATGTTGTTCAGAGTGCTTGTTATAGCCTTTTTACCGCCGGTGGCGCTTCTTCCGTCATTGACGTGTAGGCTTTCTTTTCGCGCGAAGTAGTAATGCTTTCACGGGGGAGGTGAAGCATTCCGCCTAGGCATGGCGCTTGACATCATGTTTTCATTGTCTTCCCTATCATCTTCATTTATAGTGTTCAAGATGTTGGTAGTGACACCTGTTATCGTTTTCAACCTCGCATCTCCTTTCCCTGCCATTGTTAGTTGGTGAAAACGAATAAGAGGTGTGTTTTTTATGATCTAGAAAGAACTATAGGTTCAACTGAAAAACTCTCCACAGACGGCGTCAAATTATTTGAGCAAGTAAACGCTAAACTAATTAGTAAATAAATTAAGGGAGTGGATATCAGTTGAACTTAATAAATCCTAGAACTAATAGATTGGAATTCCTAAAATGACGAGAACGATTTAAGACTGCAAAATGGTGCACTTAATGCGTTATGACTGACTGAGCCATATAATATCCCAAAGATGTAATTAATGAATACAAGAAATGACAAGGGTTGTAATGAAAAAAGGAACTGTCACCCAGTGATTGTAAGATTGGGTGCCTTCTCTTCACGATGACGTGAAGATATATGTAGCCAATATAGATGCGGAATCTTGAGATTTATGAACTAGAGTTAAACAACATATGCTCCAATAAAGTGAATAAGACAATTCCTTCGTGTATTCCTTTTTCTTTCTACAATATGTTCTTTCTTTCAATCTCCTAGGGAGCTTTCTTGTTTACTATCTCTTCTTAATTATAAGAGACAATTTTCAAAAAATCCCCTAAAAAGTACAACACAAAGAATGTTTCAAAGGTGTATTCTTCCTGTCTTTTTCTGAGTTTGGTCTACCGAAGCTATTTCATTTTGACTACTCGCCTCTGATCGTCATTCTTTGCGACAACGATCATCAATCGTTGTATGATAGTGATTCTGTCCCAAGTCTCGCTTATCCATTTATGTGGTTGCCAAATCTGGACTTATACAATATTGTAGAGGAACAAGGCAGACAAAATTAACTTCGAAACTTGATTAGTTAAATTTCTACCCTTATTTTTGTGGTTGTAGGTCGCCATGATGTAGCTATGAGATGATATGGTTGGCTTCTATAGATCTTGATGTTGGGGCATCATGTCCACAATCAATTTTTTTCCCTACACTTTCGATTGGTAATAAAAAAAATTATTTACCCAAAAAAAAAAAGGTGATGGGTTCAATAGTTGAAGCTTTAGTCTTGAACCCACATAATTAATATACCAGACCTACATCTATATCTAATTGTTTCTCATGCATGGTTCTTAAAACATTTCATCAATACGATAAAATTGATATGATACAGAGAAGATGGAAAAGAGGACTAAATGTGAACAGTTGACTATCTCCATCAGCATCAAGCTGATGATTCTCACATTCTTGACTCCTTTTTGGTTTTAATTCAGAAAGGAAAAAAAAGTTACCGCAATTGCATAATTTAACATTTTCGAAAGGCTTTATACGCTGGTGGAATAGTCATGTATACCTTGGGATCTCATCTTTGATTAAAGCGCATAGAAAAGAGTGATAAGCCATAAATAAAGTTAAGAAGAGAAGAAAAGAAGAGAAACAGCCAAAAGTTGCTATGCATGCTTAATATAGCTTTCAAGGAGTAGACTCTTATCAGCATCGGTCTTACTATATTCCATACGTTCCAATTTATGGGAACCTATTTGACTGAATACAAAATTCAAAAAAAATAAAGATTTTTTGAATTTGTAGTTTTAAACAAGTTAAAAAGGGATCCAGAATATTTATGCGGTTATAAAAACATCTCATTAAAGATAAAATTGTAAGTTTAAGCTAAATTATTACCAAATTTAAAAAAGGGTCCTTCTTTTTAGAACGGACAAAAAAGAAAATAGATTCATATAAACTGGAACAGAGGAGAGGGAGTACTATATATATGGTTATGCTTTTTAATATACCGAACATTGAAAAGAAAAAAAATACTTTATAAATATTTATTCTTAAATGAATTGTCCCAACTAGTAGTCTAGTACTTCCTCCGGTCTAAAATAAGTAATTTTTTTTGCCTTTTTCTTATGGTTCAAAATAAGTGATTTTTTCAGATTTTAAAAATGAATTAATTATTTTTTTCCTACATTGTCTTTGGAGTAAATAGTGCTGAAATATGTGTTAGGAGTGTTTATATGAAATAGTAAAGATTAATATGATCAATTCTATTGCTAATTAATACTAAAAAGTAAATTTCTTAATCTATGTGAAAATATTTAAAAAATCACTTATTTTGGACTAAGAGAATAGTAATATGTACTTACACCAGTATTAATTGTTTGAACTGCAATACTCCTACAACCAGACATATTAGGCGTTGTCGTACTCTTCTCCCATTACCTTTTGCTCTGTATTTATTTTTCTATCCGGTTATATCACGTACAACAATAACAATTCAGTATAATTTTATTTAGTAGGGTCTGGGGAAGGTAGTGTGTACACAGACCTTATATCCTTCCCTCCAAGAGAACTTCCCATCTTGCTCTTGAGGAGACTCGAACTCACAACCTCTCAATTGAAAATGGGGGTTGCTTGCCATCAGACCAACGCTTCTTATCTGATTAATCTAGATTTGCGTTTTTTCGTCCATACATTACAATAGGATTCCACACAGAAATTTTCAAAGGTTTTCTGGTTCCCAGTGCATTTGCTTACTATCTGTGTCTCTCTAGTATCTACCATTCTTTGTACAAGAAAAGTATTACTTATACACTGGATAAGTAAATAAAGTTCATTCCCTGGATACACTAGATACTACGTTCCCTTCTCGATAAAATTATTCATTCTCAAAATTCGAAGTAGAAACCGTGGGAAAGATTTAAATCACTTTACCACACTTTTCTGTGGTATATGTCCTATAGCCAACAGACATGATAAGTAAATCAATGTGTTGCTAGCTAGCTACTATTCTGCTATCATAAGTTGCTTTCTTTTCCTTCCTTTGCTTTTTAGCTTCACTTCTTCCATCCTTCCATCCACTCTTTAGAGTAGAGGCTCAATCTCCAATGAAAGAAAAGAAAAAAAATATGAAAGTTACACTCAAATATTAGTGCCAATACTTGGTTTTACTTTAACCTTTTTTTGTTTTATTGTTTTACGGTAATTACTCCCAAATTTATTTATAATTATTGAAGTTTTTTCGTCAAAAAGGGAAAATTGGTTGTAACTATTAAATTTTTAAAGAGTATAGTATTTGAATTTATTATGTACAACTAGGGGTGTACAAACCGAACCGAAAAATCGCACTAAATCGAAAAGTCAAACCAAATTGATTAAAAAACCCGACTCTTTTTGGTTTGATTTGGTTTGGTATTGAATAAAAAACTCCGAACCAACCCGACATATAAATATATAATTTTTATATATATTATTTAAGATTTTATACAAAATTTTCTTTAAAAAATATCTAGAAATATTTGAGATTCTCTTGCGGAATATAAATTTTAATAGAATATGAAATGCTCCATATTTATTGACCTTAAATAATGGGCTGTATGATAAGTTTCTTATCAAGTGTTACCAAAATACGTCTATCTCTTTGTTCTTACATATTTATATCATATGTTAAGATGTATTAAATTCTTAATGTCAAGTGGTTATTAATATTTAGGTATCATATTGATTTTTATGTTTAATTACTAAATTCGGATAACCTGAAATGTATATCAACGAAGAATTATTGTCAGACAACTAAAAAAATAATTATTATGTGTTAACTAATGGAATTCTCGCATAAGAATATTTTAATTGATAATATGTTTGTCAACTTTTTATATTTTTACTAAATAGAAGTATACATATCAAATATTTAACAAAATAAGATTGAAATAATATGTAAGTAACAAAAAACTCGAAAAATCCGATAAAATCGAACTAATCCAAACCGATATAGTTAGTTTGATTTAGTTTTGATAAAAATCGAACTAACCCGATCCATGTAAATCTCTATGTACAACTACCACTATTTTGTGATATGACTTGAATAATGGTCAAAGACCGGTGATCCAACTTGCTTACAATCTTCAGCAGCTCATAAAGTAGACAAGGATAGCCATTGCCCCATAGCCTTTGCCTTTTTCGCCGTTTCTCAATGAATGGTCGTCAAATCAAATTAAATATGACAGAGAATGATGCAGGATTGAAATTGAAGGAGAAGAACTAAGCTACTGTTAAGAAATAAAATAGGCAACAAAATCGGATGATACTCATTAGCTTTTAGGAACGTGAATACACAGATATATGACTCCACTCACTCAAACCATAAACAAAAGAGGATAACTAACTCTGTGAACCCCATATAATTTAAACATAATATAAAATAACTTTTTATGGTCGAAAGTGTAATATACTAACTTGATTCTGCTAATCCTTATAACTAATTTAATCCGTATTGTATTCTTTACTCTGCTTCATGCACAATCACTGCATTTTACTCTTATCGGTCCTCCCCCGTTAAAGCCTTCCTTGTCCTCAAGGAAGAAAGGTAGGAAATCGAATCTTCAAAGCTCAATAGCCTTCCCAAGTAGCTAGTTCAGGAGGCAAGTGTTCTCACTGTCACACCTCCTTTTTACCGAAGAGGCTTTATCCGGCTTTTACTACACCCCGGGAAGAGATATAGTAAGAAAGGAGTTTTTCCACTTTAAGGACAATCGAAACGGGATTCGTTTTTATTTAAGATTCAGAGTCGCCACTTGGGAGATTTATGGTGTCCCAAGTCACCAGTTTGAATCCCGAATCGAGGAAGGGTTTGACTCTGTTTAACAGTCGCGAACCAGAAATCCGGGTAAGGAATTCTGTTAACCCGGGAGAAGGTGTTAGGCATTCCCGAGTTTCGTGGTTCTACCACGGTCGCTCAGCTGTCGTATTTGGCTAAAATATTTTGATTTTAATATATGTTATCCTATTTGTGCAATTTTCAGAATTAATTACCGTTTTTTATTGAATTATTTTATTTAAGAAAGTGAACGTCATTTAAGGACATATTTTCAGATTACGTCACATGAAATGCACCCGGATCTTTGACACATTCTTATTCAATGTTTTCGGATTTGGATTTGGGTTGCATGAAATACACACCCGTGTTAGGAAAGTAAGATTATTAAAAATCGCGCCTAAAGCGACTAACGTGTTATATCTTTTGGGAAAGCCGTGAAATTCGCTAAACGACCTATCCCGAATACTAAGTATTTTAGTAAATAATTAATGAAGGCCCCGCAATTATGTATTTTATTTGGCGAGGCTCATTTCATTGTTATTTATTTAAGGCCAAACTAAAGTAGCTAAATTTTCTATTTTTTGTCTCTAAAGGTCAACTAATCCATGAATATAAATTTGAACTCCCAATTCAAGTCCGAACTCAAACAANGGGCCCAAATCCGAGTGAATATCACTCTAATTAGAATTGGGCCTCCGATTGATACACTGGCCCAAAACAACCTGCGACATGGCTGTTGATCTCAGTTTGTAAATCCAAAAATAACTGTTTTCAATTTAACTTGAAATATTAAATCCTAATATGTTTTAGTCCCTTTAAATGTTCACTAAATTTCTAAAAATGTTTGATGTAAGTATTACCAATACACTTCTCAAATTTTTAACAAAATGAAACAATATTTGATCTAACAAGATAAAATATTATTCTAAATAGGTTAAGTAACAGAATATCAATCAAAGTAACCTGACTTTTATGAGTTTATAAGAATTGCTAATGAGAGTTCAAGTAAAAGAAAACTTCATCGATTTTTAGTTCAAATGCACTCTTATACTTTTTCTATTGGTTCTAACATATTTTCATCATTTCCTTTTATAATAACCACAAACTACTTAAAAAAAATTCTATTTAAGAAAACTAACACTTAACAGCATGAGTAACATTATCAAACTGATTTAAATCTAACATAATATTTTATCAATTGAGGAAATGAAACTACACAGTTTATCTAACATAATATTTTATCAATTGAGAAATGAAACTATACAGTTTATCACTCAAAACAGTCTGTTTTCAGTTCTATATAACATTCTATACTATTTTCATTCTTCACAATGTGCAAACTTAAAAATCTGAAGGTATTTCTAAAATAGTAATCTAACTAATAGCATATCATTAGGATGTCCATTAACAGTCTGTGAGTCCAGTTATACAACTCATATGCCTATTGCAAGTACAGTTCAATTATAGCTAATTGCATGACTAACGAACTAAAGGCTAACAAATTTCAAATGACTTAAAAAAAAACATCTTCATTGTAATTTCTAGTTCTCAATTACACAGAATAAAACTTGAGAGTGAGTACCTGAAACAGAAGGAAATAGAGGGGTCGATCAGTAATTTTAAAACATCAAATCGAACAGGAGATCACAGCTTCACAACACCAGAGATTCAACCACAGCGATATTGATCAGAGAAAACACAATTGACCAGTTCAAAAATGATTTCACAACCCTTCGATCACCAGAAATCAAAGACAATCAACAAACAACCTTCAAATTGAACTTAAAACTAATGAAACAGTGAATTTTTTGGATATTTCTACTAAGTCTAATATTTTTGAGTTTTGTAAGTAATTAATCTTGAGAATTTGGATCTATAATGGCAGAAGTGTTTTTGGGATATTTTCAGATTGCAAAAACTTGTAAAATGAGGCATATTGATGCCTATTTATAGATTTAAAAATGGAGAAAATTTTAAATTTTATTAATTACACTATGGTCCCTCTTTTATTTCAGTTTGAACCTTATTCTTTTATTAGTTATTCAATTGACTACCCTTAATTTATTAAGAATTATGATGGCAGAAGTGTTTTTGGGATATTTTCAGATTGCAAAAACTTGTAAAATGAGGCATATTGATGCCTATTTATAGATTTAAAAATGGAGGGAATTTTAAATTTTATTAATTACACTATGGTCCCTCTTTTATTTCAGTTTGAACCTTATTCTTTTATTAGTTATTCAATTGACTACCCTTAATTTATTATGAATTATGATAGTTACCCCATCTAGAACCTTCTAACCTTATGTAATTCCCTATTTGCCCCCACTTCACTTAAAGATCTACCCTATTGCCCTTTTCATATACCCAAACTACCCCCACTTCCTTATGTTTATTACCCTTAACCCTTTTTATGTACCCAAACTACCCCTGAATCTAGATCAGATTTACTAAGTGCCCTATGCCCTTTTACCCTTTGAATTTAATTGAATTTACTAATTAACCCTCTACCCTTTTACTCTTTTTCCCCATGACCTACGAATTAATTTTCAGAATCAAGGTCTAATTGACTGCTAATCAAATCAAAAACTAGTCAGAAACTACAATTAGAGATTTAACTAATGATTATAAACCTAACAGCTATAACCAAATCGACTAATTATTGTCAATTTAATCTAAAAACTAACAAATATCAGAATTGACTAATATCAAAAATAAAATCTAACAATTAGCAAAATCGACCAATTTCAGAAACATATGAAACCAACAAATAAAATCATTCTGAAAAGCTAATTATACTAATTTTGACATCAAATCAGAATCTATTTATTAAACCCTAAAACTAAAATATATCAACATTTAAAAAGATAAACCCTAATTAGTGATCAACTAAAACATGCGAAGAAAAACACACATGCACAGAAAAATAAGAAACAGAAGAGAAAAGAAACT
>MU730221.1:65672-78661 GCA_026770625.1 Nicotiana glauca
TTGGTTTTTGGTATATTAAAGGTGTAATGTTTGACACCAACCGTTGGATCAAATGGTTTCAACGGCTTAGATTCTTTGAACCCTAAACGACATCGTTTCTTTTAAATGAGAACTTAACACTGTCTGTTAGATTAGGACAATCAAGGGCTGTGATTGAAACTAACTGATACGACGTCGTTCCTTTAAAGATGGGGCAGACCGGTTTGGCTTGGGTTTGGACCAGTAGGGATGTGGCCTGGGATTTTAATATTTGGGCTCCGAATTTATTAACCATGGCCCAATTCAAAGCAGGCCCTTTAAATTTCTTTTGTTTTTTTCTTTGTAATTATTTTCTTTTACTCTTTTATTATTATTCTTTTTGTGTTATGTATTTTACTTTTCTTTTTTTTTTTCCAATTTTATATATTTTTTCTGATTTTATTAAATTGTTAAACTAACTAAAACTAAAATTCTAGAATTTATTTAATAGTAATTTCCAATTAGAACACTAAAAACGCTATTTTTGATGATTTTTTTCTTAAATTATTTCAAAATTGTAAAATTAAAAATCCTAATGAATATGCATATTTTTATAATTTTAATATGAATTATTATGCAACTAATTAACACAAAAATGCAACAAATCATCAAAATTGTAAAATAATAAAAAATCATTTTGTTTTGGATTTTTAGGAATAATTTGCTTGGGCAAAAATCACGTGCTCACACTCACACTACTAGAAATCCGGAAAAAAGCGACCAAAGTTGGTCGTCTATAGATCAAAAAGCGACCAAACAAGCGTGGTCGATATTAAGCTGGTCCCTTTACCTTAGGGACCATTAGCGACCAACTTTGGTCTCTAAGGTAAAAGGACCAAATATTTGGGGTAAAGAAAATAACGACCAACTTTGGTCGCTTTAGTATTTTAATAATATAATTTTGGCGACCAAAGTTGGTCTTCACATGTAAATTATATTTTTATTTATTTATTATTAATCATAAAAAAAACTACCAACTTTGGTCTGTAAAGAAAATATTATATTTTAAAATCTGAAAAATAGAGACCAAAGTTGGTCACTTTATTATTATTTTTTTTAATAATAAGCGATCACAGTTGGTCGCTAACTTCAAGAATTATTTTTTTTTTAATAATAAGCGACCAACTTTGGTCGCTATATTTTCATAAATTATTTTTTTAAAATGAAATAGCGACCAAAGTTGGTTGCTTTTTGAGAAATTTGGATTAATTAGCTACCAAGGTTGGTCGCTATAGCCCAGAAAATTATTTCTTTTAAGGGAAAAGCGACCAACTAGCAACCAAAGTTGGTCGCTTTTCTTGGTATATTTTTGGCAGAAACTGCCTGTTTTGGCAACTACACCACCTGCCAGCTTACCAAAATTCCTAAACAGGCATTTTATGCCAACAACAACAACATTAAAACCAACAAACTATAAAGTTCAATAAAACTAACACATTAAGCTAACCAAACTAAGTTAACTGTTATTACAAGCCCATTCGAAAACCGATTGTATTTGTCTAGTTGAAAGTGTATAAAAGTCAAGGATTGTTTTGTACATCATTATCATCACCGTCTGATGAACTTTCATCACCAAGACGGTATCCAGAAGGATGTACTTGTTGAGCACGGGAAGAACGATCACGGGAAGGATGGGAGGAACGAGCACGGGGAAGGCGAGCCTCTGGCGATGACTCACGAGACTAGGGAATCAGAAAACTGCCAGAAGCTAGGAGAGATTTGATCTCCTCTTGCACGCCAATGTATTGAGCATCTCTAAGCTTTCCTCTTTCCTTGGCGGCTTCTAGCTCGGATGTGAGCTTTATCACAGTCTCCCGCATATAGGAGAGGCTCTCCCCATCAAGTTGCTCGGCTTGCGAGGAAGTCTCTATTCCTTGCATTCCACACTTATAACGAAGGAATTTATTAGTAGGAAGCCCGTATACCTTCTCCCATTTTGGACCGCCAAAAGCCTGCATCCACATTCTTTCAGCATCCTCGTCCGAAGGTTGGATTGGCTCGCCCGACTCATTAGGTAGCTAACAGCGTATGAATTCCTCCACTTCAGCTGTGAAGCGACCCTATAAGAAAAATTACATTGAATTAGTATTTCAAAATTTATATAAAAGTAAATTAAAATACTTAATGAAAAGTGAAAACTTACATGTACAGTCGAGGCTCGGCCCTCGACCCACCTTTCTTGATCCATCTCTTTCTTCTTCTTTACAATATGAGCCTCCTTGAATAGCTCATCTTGATTCATCGGATGCCCTAACTTCTTTTCCTGAAAACTCATAAATTTTAGTTAATAAACAGAATAGATATACTTTGAAAATTAAAATAAATTAAGCAATTACGTACCATTCTCCATTCTTCTCTTTATTGTCCCTAGCAATTACATCATGACTTTTCAAATGTCACGACCCAAATTCCCAAACTCGGTCGTGATGGTGCCTCTCGTGAAGACAAGGCCAGCCAGACCAAACAGAACACTTCTTTTACATAGTTAAATACCATAAACATTTGTTAAACATGATATAATAGTCATAATTTGCGGAAATTACGATAACAATAGGAGAAACCATCCCGACACAGCCTAAACCGGGGTGTCACAAGTCATGAGCAACTAAGAACTCCCCATATAAGTCTACTAAATACTGGATTCGATACAATAGTTCTAGAAAAGCATGAAATGATAAGATAAGGGAGGCACGGGGGGTTCGGACGCTAACAACTACCTCGTAGTCTCCAAATCACTGCCTGTACTAGGAAGATTTGCACTCAGGAGCGGACTCTGCGATGCCAAAATCTGCACACACGGTGTAGGGAGTAATGTGAGTACTCCGACCTAGTGAGTAATAATTATAAATAATGGCTAAAAGTTTGAAAGCACGTAAAGGCACAAAGAAATTCTATATCAAGCAGTAAAATCACTTAAAGCAGCAAATCAGTGAAGAACCCAAATGAAATATCTTTTAAACAAGTAAAACAGGTAATTTTGCAGGTAAATAACAAGTAGGAATCCGGCTCTCGGGCACAGTATCAATCACTCAGAATAGTATCAGCCTCTCGGGCTCACTCTCAGTACAGTATCAGCCCCTCGAATTCACTCTCAGGTCAAATGGGTAACCCCGTTCACTATGGGTGTGCAGACTCCGGAGGGGCGCCTTAGGGCCCAAGCGCTATATCAAGCCACCTCGTGGCATCATCACTCGGTACTCGACCTCACATCACTCAAGCCACCTTGTGGCATATAAAGTATATCGGGCCCTCGGCCTCATATCACTCGGCATATCCTCACATATAGCCCTCGGCCTCACTCAATCCAAAATCATCACAAGTCCCTCGAGTAGGAGTAAAACAGTAGTTCTCAGCCCAAAACATCATTTAGAAATATCATTTAAGTTTCAAATTCTAGTAAAAGTAGCTGAGTTTGTAAAACAATAGATATCAACAGGACTAATTTCAAGTAATAAGTCAACACAGTGAGGAAATAGTGATAAAAATCCCCGGAGGGTTCCAATAGTTGGCACAAAGCCCAAATATGGCAATCAACCCAAGTCATGATGACAACAAACAAGTTTTAGTCAAATAAGCAGTAAATTTATCAATCGGGATGGACGAAGTCACAATCACCAACGGTGCTCTACCCCACTCTCGCTATCCGACATGTAAGTCACCTCAATATAGCACTACGATGTGCAATCCGGGGTTTCAAACCCTCAGGACATCATTTAACATCATTACTCACCTCTAACCGGCTATATCTCTAGATCGTGACGCCTTTGCCTCTCGAATCGGCCTCCACGCCCGTCGAATCTAACCAAAATCAGAATGAATACGGCACAATATGCTAAGGGAACAAAGCCCAAGTGAAAACAATCAAAAAATATTAAAAATTCCAAAATTAGCAAAACCTGAGCCCCGGGCCCACTTCTCAAAACTCAAATTTTTTTAGACCAACGGGTTCCTTATCAGTCCACGAGTCTATGCATATGAAGAACACCAAAATCGAAGTCCAAATGATCCCTCAAATCCCAAATTAAAATTCCAAAATCCCAAGCCCTAGTTCTTCCATTTTTGTTCAAGTTTCCATGAATTTCTAGCTAGATCAGGTTCATAAATCTTACCTCCAATCACTTCTCCTTGAATCCCTCTTCAATTTACCTTAAAGTTCTCTCAAATACTCAGCTATGAAGGAAAAATGGTTAAAAATCGCGGATGAAATGTTTAATAAACTCACTACCTAGTTCTGGAAATCCTTCACCGCGAACACGGTCAAACCCACGCGTTCGCGATGCACAACTTATCTTGACCCAAAAATAACCCTTTGTGAATGCATCACCACACCTGCGAATGCGATGCTTCCACTTCTACAACTACGCGAACGCGAGCCCTTAGCTGCGAACATGAAGAACAAATATACTGGACCCCTGATCCTCATACGCGGACGCAAACATTTACCATGCGAACGCAAAGCACCAGATCAAGACCTTCCGCGAATGCGGACCCTCAACTGTGAACGCGAAGAGTAAAACACGTGCCTTCCAAAATCCTTCTACGCGATCGCGAAGACCAAAATACATCTGCAACTGCTGCTGCAATTTCTGCAATCTTCCAAGACTCAAAACTTCCCGTTAGCCATCCGAAATCACCCCGAAGCCCCCGAGACCTCAACCAAAAGTACCAACACATCCTAAAATCTCATTAAAACTTATTCCAATCATCAAAACACCTCAAACAACACCAAATCCATCAATTCACATCGAATTCAACCCTAAGTTTTTCTAAAAACTTACGAAACATGCTTTTGATAAAAAACCCAACCAAAACATATCCAAACGACCTGAAATTTAGCGCACACATCCCAAATGACATAACAAAGCTACAGAAACTCTCGAAATTTCATTCCAACCCTCGGATAAAATCTCACCTATCAACCGGCATTCGCCAAAATATTAACTTCGCCAATTCAAGTCTAATTCTACACCGGACCTCCAAAACCAATTCCGATCACACTCCTAAGTCATAAATCATCACCTAAAGCTAACCGAACCATTAACACTCACATCTTAGTCCTTAAACACATAAATCAACATCCAGTTAACTTTTTCAACTTAAATCCTCTTAAAAGAGACTAAGTGTCTCATTTCTTACCAAATCCAATCCAACGCAAACTAAAAAACTTGGTCGCATAAAACATGGATAACGAAGCATAAAGAAGTAGAAATGGGGAAACAGAGCGGTAACTCATGAGAACTGGCCGGGTCATAACATCCTCCCCAACTTAAACAAATGTTATTCCTCAAACGAGTCAAGAAACATACCTGAAAGCTCAAATAGTTGAGGATATCTACTCCGCATCTCCCTCTCGATCTCCCAGGTAACCTCCTGCACGGGCTGACCTCTCCACTACACCTTCACTGAAGCTATATCCTTCGACCTCAACTTTCGAACCTGTCACTCCAAAATAGCTGCTGGCTCTACATCATAAGTCAAATCACCCTCCAACTGAATCGTACTGAAATCCAGAACATGGTACGGTCCCTAATATACTTTCGGAGCATAGAAACATGGAAAACTGGATGCACAATCGACAAGCGGGGTTGCAAGGCAAGCTCATAAGACACTCCCCAATCCTCTAAAGTACCTCAAAAGGCCCAATGAATCGCGGACTCAACTTTCCTTTCTTTCTGAATCTCATAACACCCTTCGTGGGCGAAACCTTCAATAGGACCTTATCACCAACCATATAGGATATATCTAGAACCTTCTGGTCCACATAACTCTTATGCCTCGGCTGCGCCGTACGAAGTATCTCCTGAATTACCTTCACTTTATCTAAAGCATCCTGAACTAAATCTGTCCCCAATAGCCTAGCCTCACCGGGCTCGAACCAACCAACTGGAGATCTACACCACGTTCCGTACAAAGCCTCATATGGAGCCATTTGAATACTCGACTGGTAGCTGTTGTTATAAGCAAACTCTGCAAGCGGTAGAAACTGATCCCATGACCATCCAAAATCAATAACACAGGCGCGTAACATATCCTCCAATATCTGAATGGTGCACTCGGACAGCTCATCCGTCTGAGGGTGAAAAGCTGTGCTCAACTGCACCTGAGTACCCAACTCTCGCTGAATAGACTTCCAAAACTAGGAAGTAAACTGAGTGCCCCGATCTGATATGATGGAAACTGGGACACCATGCAACCGAACAATCTCCCGAATATATATCTCTGCTAGCCGCTCTGAAGAATAAGTAGTACAGATAGGAATTAAGTGTGCGAACTTGATCAGCCTGTCTACAATCATCCAAATAGCATCGAACTTCTTCAAAGTCCGAGGAAGTCCAACAACAAAATCCATAGTGATCCTCTCCCACTTCCACTCTGGAATAACCATCTGCTGAAGCAAGCCACTCGGTCTCTGATGCTCATATTTCAACTGCTGACAATTGAGACACCGAGCTACAAACCTCACATATCTTTCTTCATTCTCCGCCACCAATAATGCTGTCTGAGATCCTAATACATCTTCGCGGCACCTGGATGAATGGAATACCGCGAGCTATGGGCCTCCTCCAATATCAACTCCCGAAGCCCATCCATATTGGGCACGCAAATCCGGCCCTGCATCCTCAAAACTCCATCATCACCAATGATCACATCTTTGGCATCATCATATTGAACTCTGTCCTTAAGGACAAGCAAATGCGGATCATCATGCTGACGCACTCTGATGCGATCATATAAAGAAGACCAAGAAACTAGTAGGGGCGGCCCGACAAATTTTGTTACCTAAAGCCAAACTTTATGAGAGGCCTTAACTTTTTAATTTTTTAAAATTATTTATTTGAAGTCTATTTTTTTAGCTCTTCTTAGATACAAAGTTATTAATAATTTTCTTATAATCAATAACTCCTAATAAGTATTTCTCAATTGACAATATCGCTAATCCATTTAACATTTCTTGTGACATTGTTGTGCTTAGGTAAGATTTTATCGATATTAATTTTGAAAACTTCTTTCCGCTGAAGCAACAGTAACATGAGTTATGAACACTATTCCATAAGCAATTTAGGCA
Organism: Nicotiana glauca; assembly: GCA_026770625.1. Classification (NCBI taxonomy): domain Eukaryota; kingdom Viridiplantae; phylum Streptophyta; class Magnoliopsida; order Solanales; family Solanaceae; genus Nicotiana; species Nicotiana glauca. The sequence goes on from MU730221.1 coordinate 72,757, forward strand.
TTTGAAAAAGAATTAAATCTTTTTATTTGATTAAGTGTATCAATTAAAATATTATTTTCTAATTTTACTATTTTTTTAATACTTTTAATTCAGAAAATAAATATAGACCATCAATATAGAATTGATTATTATGCTTTAAGGAACATTCAAGAATAAGGCAGTATATTTTTCAAATTTCCAACATCTAGTGATGTTAGTTTTTACTGCCAAATAGAACACCAAAAATATTTTCATATGTTTCGAATGGTTCAAAATCTATTTTGAAATGATAAAATAGCTTTGTCAATTATGTATAAAAGTAATCAACTCTTAAAGACTATTCGAAAGATTTTGAGATTTCATTATCAACATGCGCATCAAATTTTACTTTCTATATATCACACGTTTTTTATGCAATTCGGGTTCGGTATTAATTTCAAGTGCAATTTCCTTGATAAAAGTCATAGTAGTTGTAAATCCTTTTTCTCTATATTAGTTAAAGAAAGAAATCAAAGTTTTTTACTTTACAGGACACTTTTTTAAATTTATACATAGTTTATTAGGTGTAACAAAAAAATAGGGCCCCCACAAATATGGGTCCTAAAGCGGTTGCTTTACTTGCTTCATGATAGGACCGCCCCTGGAAACCACGCAAGCCAACACCCGACTGGGCTCCGAAATATCTAATCTCACAAATCGATTGGCCAAGGCATGGACATCAACTACAAGGGGTCTCTCCCCAACTGGAATATACGCCAAACTCCCCATACTCACTGCCTTTCGGCTCAAAGCATCGGCCAATACATCACCTTTCTTGGATGGTACAATATGGTGATATCATAATCCTTAAGCAACTCCAACCATCTCCATTGCCTCAAATTAAGATCCTTTTGCTTGAACAAATGCTGAAGACTGCGATGATCAGTGAATACCTCACAAGATACACCATACAAGTAATGCCTCCAAATCTTCAATGTATAAACTATAGTAACCAACTCCAAATCATGAACAGGGTAGTTCTTCTCGTAGGGCTTCAACTAACGAGAAGCATAAGCAATAACTCTACCCTCCTGCATCAATACACAATCAATCCCAACTCTCAAAGCATTACAATACACGGTATATGAACGTGAAGCTGATGGCAAAAAAAACACTGGAGCTGTGGTCAAAGCTGTCTTGAGCTTCTGAAAGCTCTCCTCACACTCGTTCGACGATAAAAATGGAGCACCCTTCTGATTCAACTTGGTCAAAAGCGATTCAATGGATGAGAATCCCTGAACAAATCGATGGTAATAGCCTGCCAACCCAAGAAAGCTACGAATCTCTGTGGTTGAGAATGGTCTAGGCCAACTCTGAACCGCCTCTATCTTCTTTGGATCAACCTGAATACCCTCGCTGGACACCACGTGTCCCAAGAAAGCCACTGAACCAAGCCAAAACTCACACTTGGAGAATTTTGCATAAAGCTTCTCCTCCCTCAATCTCTGCAATACAACTCGCAAATGCTCCGCGCGCTCCTCCTGACTATGCGAGTACACCAGAATATCTTCAATGAAAATAATAACGAACGAATCTAGATAAGGTCGAAATACACTGTTCATCAAATGCATGAACGCAACTGTGGAATTGGTCAGCCCGAAAGACATGACAAGAAACTCATAGTGACCATATATAATCCTGAAAGCATTGTTAAGAATATCTAAATCCGTGATCTTCAACTGGTGATAGCCCAAACGGAGATCAATCTTGGAGAACACTCTCGCTCCCTGAAGCTGGTCAAATAGATCATCAATGCGAGTCAAGGGATACTTGTTCTTAATTGTTACCTTGTCAATTGCCTATAATCGATGCACATTCTCATTGTGCCATCCTTCTTCTTCACAAACAGAACTGGTGCACCCCAAGGTGACACACTAGGCCGAATGAACCCCTTATCTAGGAGTTCCTGGAGCTGCTCCTTCAATTCTTTCAACTCTGCTGGTGCCATACGATACATCAAGATAGAAATGGGCTGACTGTCCGGCACCACGTCAATACCAAAATCAATATCCCTGTTTGGTGGCATGCCCGGCAGGTCTGCAGGAAAAATATCAGGAAAATCTCTCACAACTGGAACATAATCAATGCTAGGAGTCTCAGCTCCAGCATCCCTCACAAATGCTAGATATGATAGGCAACCTTTCTCAACCATATGCTGGGCTTTGAAGAAAGATACCACTCTACTAGGAACATAATCAGTCACACCACGCCACTCGATCCGCGGTACAACAGGCATAGCTAAAGTGACTGTTTTAGCATGACAGTCTAGAATAGCACGACACAGAGATAACCAATATATGCCTAAAATGACATCAAAATCCACCATGCTCAATAGCAATAAATCCACTCAGGTCTCCATACCCCCAATAGTCAAAATATATAACCGGTACATGCGGTCCACAATAACGGTATCGGCCACCGGGGTAGATACATGAACAGGTAAAGTAAGAAACTCCCGGGGCATACCCAAATAATGAGAAAAATATGAGGACACATAAGAAAAGGTGGAACCGGAATCAAATAATACAGAGGCATCTCTGCGGCAGACTGAAACAATACCTGTAATGACAGAATCTGAAGCAATGGCATTTGGCCTACCTGAAATAGCATAGAAATGAGCCTGGCCACCGCCTGATCGACCTCCCCCTCTAGGGCGACCCCTGGCTACCTAACCTCTACCCCTAGCTAGCTGGGCGGGTGGTGAGGTAACTCGAGCTAAAGTCGGAGGCTTACCCCTCTGCTGGGATGAATTAACAACACGACGAGGACACTGCCTCCATACATGCCCAAACTCTCCACACTTAAAATAACTCCCGGGTGCTGGAGAAGGGGACTGAAAGGAACCCCTCGCACCGGAGTGACTTGTAGATGCACTCGGCATAAATGAAACCTGAGCTGACGAGGCACGAGAGGAACTCTGAGCTGGGAGGGCGCTGAGTGAAGGCTGGCCCTGCTGAGACCCATGATAACCATGACCTGAAGATGCCCCTCGATACTCTAGATGGGCCGACTGAGTGGGCCTAAAACAATGACCTCTACCATGATGGAACTAGCCCCTCGAAGGAGCACCACTGAAACTGCCAGAACCTTGAGGCCTCTTGGCTTCCCTCTCCTCTCGATCCTGACGGGGAACCATCTCAATCTCTCGAGTGATATCAACCACCTCCTCGAACGTAGCACTCAATACTCTCTCTCTAGTTATAAGAATACGAAGATGGTAGTTAAGGCCATCAACAAATCTCCTGATCCTCTCACGATCATTCAGAACCATCCAAACGGCATGACGAGCCAACTCCGAAAACTTCATCTCATACAAGGACACAGTCTTATCCACTGTCTCAACCACTCAAACTGTCTATGCAGCTCCTCTCTGTGGGACTGTGGTACATACTTCTCCAAGAAGTGATTGGATAACTTCTGCCAAGTAAGGAGCGCTGCACGAACAGGCCTACGCCTCTCATACGCCTCCCACCAAGTGAAGGCAGCACTAGAAAACTGAGAGGTGGTGAATGCCACACCACTAGACTCAAGAATCCCCGCTGTACGGAGCATCCGCTGACACTTGTCAAGAAAACCATGGGCATCCTTGCCCTCAGCACCACTGAATGATGGAGCCTGGAGTCTACCAAACCTCTCAAGACGATGCAACTCATCATCTGGCATAACTGGTACCATGAACACCTGAGCTAGTGCAACCGGCTGAGCTGGAGGTGCCTCCGACGTCTGTAGTCCCTGCACTACCTGCTCAGGTGTGCGAGCAATAGGGGTTTGATTACCTCCCCTGGCCTGTGAAGTAGCTGCTACTATGGTGGCTGAGACTACCTGAGCCAGACCAGTGCAAACTGACAAGATCTGTGCCAAGGCCTCCTGTAGACCCGGAATCAAGGGTGCCTGAACTGGTGCTGCTAGAGCCAGATCCGGAGCTGGGGCAACTAGTGGATCAACATGTGCTACCCTCGCTGCGCTGCCTCTACCATGACCACGACCACAGCCTCTGGTAGCCTTAGTGGGAGGTACTGGTGGTCATCCACCACATCCGGTAGCGCGAGTCCTCGCCATCTGCGAGAGAATAGAATAACAGAAGTTTAGCACTCAGATCAACAAGTTCGTAGGATAAGAATTTCAAGAATGTGAGGTTTTTTTTTCCTTAAAAGGCTCTGAGCCTCTCGAGGATAAATCCAAACGTCTCCGTACCGATCCGCGAGACTCTACTAAACCCGTTCATGACTCGTGAGACCTAGTAACCTAGGCTCTGATACTAACTTGTCACGACCCAAATTCCAAAACCCGATCGTGATGGTGCCTCTCGTAAAGACAAGGCCAGCCAGACCAAACATAACACCTCTTTGAAATAGTTAAATACCATAAACAACTATTAAACATGATATAATAGTCATAATTTGCGGAAATAACGATAAAAATAGGAGAAAACATCCCGATACAGCCCAAACCGGGGTGTCACAAGTCATGAGCAACTAAGAACTCCCGATACAAGTCTACTAAATATTGGATTCGACAATAGTTCTAGAAAAGCATGAAATGATAAGATAAGGGAGGAATGGGGGCTGCGGACGCTAACAACTACCTCGTAGTCTCTAAATCCCTGCCTGGACTGGGAAGATTAGTGCTTAGGAGCGGACTCTGCGATGCCTAAATCTGCACACACGGTGTAGGGAGTAATGTGAGTAATCCGACCTAGTGAGTAATAGTTATAAGTAATGGCTGAAAGTATGAAAGCACGTAAAGGCACAAAGTAATTCTATATCAAGAAGTAAAATCACTTAAAGCAGCAAATCAGTTAAGAACCCAAATGAAATCTCTTTTAAACAAGTAAAACAGGTAATTTATCAGGTAAATAACAAGTAAGAATTCGCCCATCGGGCACAATATCAATCACTCAGAACAGTATCAGCCCCCCAGGCTCACTCTCATTATAGTATCAGCCCCTTGGGTTCACTCTCAGGTCAAATGGGTACCCGCGCTCACTGTGGGTGTGCAGAGTCTGGAGGGGCCCCTAACGACCCAAATGTTATATCAAGCCACCTCGTGGCATCATCAATAGGCACTCGGCCTCACATCACTCAAGCCACATTGTGGCATATAAAGTATCTCGGGCCCTTGGCCTAATATCACTTGGCATATCCTCACATATGGCCCTCGGCCTCACTCCGTCCGAAAATCATCACAAGTCCCTCGGGCAGGAGTAAAATAGTAGTTCTCAGCCCAAAACATCATTTAGAAATATCATTTAAGTTTCAAATCCGAGTAAAAGTAGTTGAGTTTGTAAAATAATAGATATCAATAGGACTGAGATCAAGTAATAAGTCAACACAGTGAGTAAATAGTGATAAAAATCCCCAAGGGTTCAAATAGTTGGAACGAAGCCCAAATATGGCAATCAACCCAAGTCATGACGAAAACAAACAAGTTTTAGTCAAATAAGCGATAAATTCATCAATCAGGATGGACCAATTCACAATCCCCAACGGTGCTCTACCTCATGTTCGCTATTCGACGTGCAAGTCACCTTAATATAGCACTACGGTATGCAATCCGGGGTTTCAAACCCTCAGGACATCATTTAATATCATTACTCACCTCGAACCGGCTAAATCTCTAGCTCGCAAACGCTTTTGCCTCTCTAATTGGCCTCCACGTGCGTCGAATCTAACCAAATCAGAACGAATACATCACAATATGCTAAGGGAACAAAGCCCAAGTGAAAACAATCTAAAAATATAAAAAATCCCAAAATTAGCAAAACTCGAACCCCAGACCCACTTCTCGAAACACAAAAATTTTTACACCAACGGATTGTCACACCTCCTTTCGGCGCTACCGCACCCCGCGAAGGGCGTGGTGGAAGGGAGTTTTTCCAATTAAAGGA
>MU730222.1:0-38654 GCA_026770625.1 Nicotiana glauca
GTGGGTTTCCTGGGTTTGGAACAAGGGTTCACTAGAAGATCTCTATAATGTGGCGGGTGGAGGAGCCTCAAACACGAGAGTGATCGGAAGTAGAGGGCATGGGATTTGTTTGGGTGGTGGAGGTGGTGGTATTTGGGAAGTAGTTGTGTAGTATTGCTGGTAGGTGGGGTATGTCGGAGAGGAGTTCACTGTAGGAGGATCTTATGACTGAGCTAATGGTGGGATGTAGGCAGGGTTAGCAGGATAAGCTGGTAGTGGGTGTCCCTTTGCCCAAGCCTGGTACATTTCGGCCATCTGTTGCTTCAGTTTATACATCTCCTCTTTCATGGCGTTGACATCCACAACTTCTTCCTCCCTAGACGGGTCAACGATGCTTGCTTCTAACTCTTGGTTGACCATTTTTGACTTATCTTTAGAGCGGGAGTTGTATGGGTGGGTTGCCAGAATGCCAATCAACTGAACCACCTGTCTGGACTTATCATCAACAACAATGTTGTTAGCAGTTAGGGCATTAACAAATAGATAACCGCATGTTTGGGGAATGAATGCGCCTAGGCAATTAACGGTTTCTAGCATGCATTTGCTTGACCGCTTGCGTCATTCTAGTTTTATTTATTCTCAACTGTGACGTCTTTCATTTATTCTTGCCTTTGTTTCTTTGTTTTGCCATTGATTCTTTGTTTCTCTTTTCCTCTCCCATTTTTTCTTTTATTGCTTCGCTCTTCGTTTCCTTTTGATTTTTTTTCACTGTCTATTCCCTTTTCATATGGCTATGGTCGGATCCTATGGAGATTGCCCACGCATCGTGACCATGCCTGAATCATATCAAAGGCAACAAATGTAAAATAGAAGCAAAATATTTTTTTTTGGAATTTTCTATTTTACTAATAGCAAGCATTTCAATTACAAGGACTCAAGACTGACGCATTAAGATAACTAAAAGACTCTAAATGACAAGACGGGCTATAAAATCCATCAACAATTATTCTACTTTAAAATGGAAGTGCATATTGACTCGAAAAGAAAGTACAAACTCAGATAACTGACAAACTCTAGTAAAAGAAAATACAGACTCAAATGACAATCATGAATACATTAAAGCTCCTGGTACCCACGGGACATCGTTCGGTCTCGCCGCGGGCCTATATGCAAGTTTCCTTTGGAGTCTGTCTAGGTCACTCATTATCTGTTTCACAAATATCATCACTGAGACAAAGAAGGTAGTATGAGTCATGTTCTCGCACATTTGGCATTTTCTGGTGATGTAATGAGCAATAGCTAGGATTCTTTCTTTGATTATGCCTTTTTCTTGAAGCAGCCGCCCTATTTGTTCGGCCCTAGCTTCCAAAGTCTACTGATTTCGCTCCTGGAGTTGTTGCAGATCCATTTCTAATTGTGCTAATGCTGTATAGCAGTGCTCCCTTTCAAACTTGAACTCTTTTGCCTGTTTGATCATTTTATTTTCTGCGGTGATGACCCTTTTCTTTAATCCTGCGACCTCATTATCATATTCTTCTCTTAACTGCTTAACCATGCGGGCTCGTTCTTCCATGTTTTTAGCCAATTGCTTTTGAACCCCGGCTAATTCTCTTTATCCTTTGTTGAGGTCAAAACTGTAGTCATCCACTCTTTGCCTTAGACTTTCTATAAGTTTTGCGTCTTTGGCACTCCTGACAGGATTTTCGGCCACCATTTTCATTTTTTGGATTTGGGCTCGTAAGGCCTCATTCTCCTTAGCCAATCTCTTTTTCTCACCCTCGTGGGCCGCAGCTTGTACGCTATTTTCAAACTTAAGGTCTTGGACCCGCTTTTCCAATTCTCCTATTTTGGCTCTGTATTCATTTTCTTTGGCTAACCAGGCCCACTGTTCTTGCGATGCTTCGGTAAACTCCTAGATGTGAGGTCTTTTAGCTGGTCTCTCGTGCTCATATTCTCTCCTATACCAAGCAAGGTATCCCGGCGACACCTCGCCTTTGGCCCGATCCTGCACGCAAGTATCTGCTTTTAAGTATTGGCATTCATTCCAGATCTGGCAGACTCTTGCTTCAGGAAACTGTCCGTCAGGCCTAATCTCAACTACCTGAGCACTAAGGTCGCCGTCCTTCGTCACTATCTGGCACCTTCCGAGCTGCCTTAAAACCCGATACAGGGCATAAGGCTGAATGCTCTTGATACCCATTAGGAGGAAGTGCAGCCTTGCTGCTGGCATATATATGATTTCATCAATAGGCAACCATCCAAGCGTCCACTCTATTTGACTAGCGGTGAGGGACCGGAAATACATCATCCAACCCGTGAATCCTTCAGGCAGATGGACCCCTTTAGTCCTCGTATAAAACTCTTCTACGCATGTTTTCTCTGAAGACCCATAACTCAAGAACTGAGGATGATGGAACAGATACTCGGTCATCTACATTTGTATAAGTATATTTCACCCCTCGAATAAATTTCCCCCGGCTTTGCAGGTTGTAAGAGCGCGAAAGATTTCGGCCAATATCATAGGTGTGAGAGTGCTTTTGGCTTGAGTCATTAGAGTACTGACGACCCCAACTATTTTTATGTCAATGTTTCCGTCTTTCCTTGGAAATACCACAAGCCCCAAAAAAACCACCATAAAAGCGACACGCCTATGCTCCTCCCATTTTTGGCGGTTTCCATTACTACATATCTTACTTTCTGGGTTATTGAACCCCCCGATGTGGCCATATCTATGGCATATGAAGTGTGGGGTGCAAAAGCCATTTTCCAGATCTGTGTTGTGAACCGTCCTGCGTATCTTCAGAGAGTCTAAAAATCGGTGCACAGTTACAGTTCTCGGGGCTACTAAGTATTTGTCTTTTAAAGGAACCTCATCTTTTCCGATGTACCCCGCCATTTCCTCTAATGTTGGGGTAAGCTCGAAGTCTGAGAAATGGAACACATTGTGTGTCGGGTCCCAACACGTGACCAAAGCTCTAATGATGTCCCCTCGAGGCGTAATTTCCAATAAACCAGTAAGCTCTTTCAAATATTTGTGACCTCGCCTTGTCCTTCTTGGCCCAAATCGTTCCACCATAGACGCAACTCTAACGGAATTTTATTCATGATTGAGAAAGGTTCATTTTGAGTCGTGCTCATCCTGCACATTTATTAAGGTGATTTAATCACTTATTTTGTCCTAAAAACAAAAAATGACACTATTCTTTTCATTCAAATTTCTAATTTCAACACAAACCTGGTTTTACAAATACGGTCCTTCAGCACTTCGGGTGAAGATTTTAAGGCTGTGCCCACAAACCGTTTTAAAATGACTCAAGGTGGCTGTTCTTGCAAAAACAGCCTTCCGACGCCCTTTTGGGGACATTCGGCTTATTTTCAAACAAGAACGACATCACCCGACTTATTGGATAAAAATTAAAATTTTGGTATTTTTGGCTATTTTTGCAAAAGGGATGGTTGGACCCGATGAGGGTTGCCTACGTACCTCACATCCGGTGAGAATCAAACCAGCATTGTTCGGGCAAATAAACTAACTATTTTTGAAAACAAAACTCTTTTTGTATTTTCTTTCCAACAATTTGAAAATAAAATCCTTTCATTTTTTCTTCATTGGAAAATGACGCAAACTGTGTCTAAAAAAAACTCTTTGTTTTTCTTTTCAATTGGCACATAAAACAAATTAAAAAAAACATTTTTTGTTTTCCTTTTCCATTGACACCAAACACTCCTCTTATTTTCTCAAAAATCCGGCAGAGTTTCAGCATTACTTAGACATAGGTTTTTGCCAAATCATGTAATCAACTCTCTACGCTATTATTTCTTTTCCTTTCCCAAATTCAAGCCGGTCAGCGCGCGAGTCCGAGACAAATAAATGCAACACGTAAAATACATCATGGTGGTCTTTTCATATCTGGTTACCTGTTCTGGACGGACCCAACCCCTGTGTTGAATCCCCTAAGTCACATGCACATGATGCAAATAAGTGCTCCTACTAGGGATCCGGCATGAAGTCATGTTATTCTAGGTTCAAAACCTGGGTATGTGTTCTAGACTATGTACCCGAGCGGACAACTCAAGTCGAGGAGGGGGCTACGTACAGGGGACCCGCGGGATCGTCCGTCTTAGTAATTTGTCTGGCCTCTTTCTTATTTCAAGGTATGACACTAACAGAATAGGGAGTCTCAACCAGTAAGCACATCCCCGGAGGTGAGAAGAGAAGGGTTTCGACACAGTTTATATATACAGTTCAAATAATATCAAAGCGGTAAAGCATTAAGAACATTTAGCAGGAAAACATGTAGGAAAATCAGATAATGCCAAACATAACAATTATTCTAAGCTCGAATTCTTAAACCCTGAACCGAAGTTCTGGGCTTGTTTCCCCAGCAAAGTCGCCAGAGCTGTCACACCTCCTTTTTACCTACTACACCCCGTGAAGGGTATAATAAAATGAGTTTTTCCAATTAAAGGACAATCGAAACGGGATTCGTTTTATTTAAGATTCAGAGTCGCCACTTGGGAGATTTATGGTGTCCCAAGTCACCGGTTTGAATCCCGAATCGAAGAAGGGGTTTGACTCTGTATTACAGTCGCAAACTAGAAATCTGAGTAAGGAATTCTGTTAACCTGGGAGAAGGGGTTAGGCACTCCCGAGTTCCGTGGTTCTAGCACGGTCGCTCAACTACTATATTTGGCTAAAATCTGATTTTAGTACATGTTTTGACTTATGTGTTTTTAGCTTTTAACCGCTTTTATTATTATTATTTTACGAGAATTTCAGCGTCGTGAACATATGTCTCGAACCTCATTACATAAATGCACCCGCATTTGTTGACACATTTCAACTACGTTGAGATTTGGATTTGGGTCACATCAATGTGCACCCCTATTTAAGAAGGTAAGATTATTAAAAAGGCGCCTAAAGTGACTAACGCGTTATTATCTTTGGGGAAGGCCGTGAAATTTGCTAAACGGCCCATCCCGAAGTCTAAGTATTTTGCATAAACATTTATCGAGGGCCCTGCAATTTATGTGTGTAGTTTGGCGAGGCTCATCCCATGTTTATTTTAAGGCCAAGCTAAAGTAAGCTAGAGTTTTCTATTTAGTTATCTCTAAAATGAAAAAAAAATCAAATCCTATTAATAAAATTATTAGCCTAATCTAGCGACAGGTTTTAAACTAAGCAAATCATTAGGCTCCAAGAAAAGCCCAATGGGGTAAGAATTGTAAACTTGTCCTAACATCAACCACACGTTGGCTTTAGACCAGGCCCCAAATGAAAACAGGCCTGGGCCGTACATCTAATACCCCTGAAGCCGCTGCTGGGCCCTGACTTTTAAGCAAAATAGTAATTCAATCCTTTTAACCAAGAATTTGCTGAATGTAATTCTAATTACTTCAAATGTTTAATGATTGCAGCAAAGAGTCACTGACTCAAATTAGCAAGATATGACTAAATTCCACTTCTATTTGTTTATCTACTAGTGCATTCCTAATATTCAATAAAGTAATAATCAAACATGAATGACAACAGTAGCAGCTCGACTACACGATACTAATTCAAATTAACATCACTAAACTAACACTTAACATTCATGATTCTAGAAATGAACTACTGTGATTGTGAGCAATGCTTATAAACTGATTCTCAATTCATTTTAGCTGTCCTTCTAGTTTCACTAATTAAAATACAAGAAAACAGGATTAAACTAGTTAAGGCTAATAAATGAATCCCAGTTTTAAAAGTTCAACAGTCTGTTACAGTTTAAAATAATCCTAGCTCACTACAATGAACCAATGCTCACAACATAGGAGAACAATTTAAACCTAAATATAACAAAATTATTTAGATGGCGGCTCCTCAGCAGAAATTCAACTTCAGTTTCATTTCACATTGTCAACAGATGGAATTACATTGACATAGGCTCGAAATATGTATCTGGCAATTAAAGTGAAATAAAATAGAAGAGGTCAGCAGCGAAAACAAACAAACAGCGGTTGCAATCCAGAGGACTGAGTTGATTTTCAGTTCAAAAAGCCACAACTACTCAGCAATGAATATAAGAGGAAGAACGCCAATGAAAATAGCCAAAAACTAGCCTAATATAACCAGAATTCACTCAAATGCACCCGGATAATCTCGAAAATGAAGTCAAATCACTTTTGAAGTTTCAGCAGCTCGAATTCAAGCTTGGGGGCTAGAATCAATATTCAAACCTCCAATTAATCTTTAGAGTGTAATGAAACAGTGCTTTTGATTCTCTACTGTATTTTTTTGTTTTTGTTTTTTGTATTTTTGGGCAGGATCTAAGATCTAAAAGAGGAATTTTCTTCAGATTTGGTTTTGCAGTTTTGAAATTCAAATTTCAGATCCGTGGGAGTGATTTTGGGGAAATTTTTTTAGAGGTTTGAAAAACTTCTTAATGAAGGAAGGGGCATGCCCTTTTATTGGTAAAATGAGGGCAGCCCTCAGATTTTGTGTTTACCCTTTAGTCCCAATTTTATTTACTTATTCATTCCCTTGATTTCTGACTTGTGTCACAAGTTAATACACTACTATTACTGAAATTATACTAAAGTCCTACTTTAGAATGTTCTAGAAAATTCTAGTTTCAACTACCATGTGCTACCCAATCCTAAATGTCTAGACTACCCCTGAACTTGCACTCAAACTACAACTATAACCAAATAATTTTCAAAGTTGAATTAATTCTAAAATCAGTGAACAGCTAAACAAAACTGAAAATTAATCCGGCTAAACAAAATTAATCTATCTAATCTAATTCACTGATGTTTAAATCTAATTTATGCTAATGTCCTAAAGCTAGTTCTAGCCAGTAAAAACAAGCAGCATTATTAAAACAAAATTCATGGTTTAACCAAACAAATCTAGTTTTTTATCCTACGCAATATAATCACAAGTCAGCATGAATCACAGAAGAAAGAAAGAAGAAATTAAGTACTTAGCATAATAAAAAATACAACCACCCTATCTATTAATTTCTTCCTAGTAGAAAGATGACGAAGCATGGATTTAATAAACAATCAATGAATGAGAGAAAGAGGGAAACAAACACACTTACACATGACCAGACTTAAAGAAATATGAGCAATGATTTGGACAATATGACCCTCTAGGGTTCCACCGCATCTATGAATCGAACCACTCTGGGGATATTTGAAGAAATCCAGTTGCATATTAGGACTAAAGAGGGTTAGGGGGCCATGTGGTGTTATTTTGGAGTTTTTTGGATGCCGGCGCCGCCGTGTGTGGCGGAGACGGGATTAGGGTTTCACAAATTTGGGGCGTTTGGTTAGGTTTTGAAATAAACGGATGGTGAATCTAGGAAGAGAGGAGCGAGGAGAAGAGATGGCATGAATTTGGGGTCGATTGAACGTCGGCCGCCGCCGTGGGGCAATTTCCGACGGCGATTTCAGGCGGAGGAGGCGGTGTTACACTGGAGTGATCTGGGAGAGATGAAACGGGGGGGGGGGGGGGGNCCACTCTGGGGATATTTGAAGAAATCCAGTTGCATATTAGGACTAAAGAGGGTTAGGGGGTGATGTGGTGTTATTTTGGAGTTGTTCGGATGTCGGCAACGCCGTGTGCGGTGGAGACGGGATTAGGGTTTCACAAGTTCGAGGCGTTTGGTTAGGTTTTGAAATAAACGGAGGGTGAATCTAGGAAGAGAGGAGCGAGGAGAAGGGATGGCATGAATTTGGGGTCGATTGAACGCCGGCCGCTGCCGTGGGGCGATTTCCGACAGCGGTTTCAGGCGGAGGAGGCGGCGTTACGCTGGAGTGATCTGGGAGAGATGAAACGGGAGGGGGGGGTATGGTCAATCCGACCATCTTATACCTATTAATCGTAGCTTCACATCCGTTGATCTCCTAAACCTCGACGGCTAGGATATAACGACTACTAAACGACGTCGTTTAGGTGGGGAGGGGGCTGGACCGGACTGGGCTACGGATTTGGGTTTAATTTGAACTGGGTTCGGGGATTGGGCTCGATTTCACATGGATTGGGCCCAAAAATGGGTAATCCATGAAGACCCCTCAATTTTCTTTTAATGCCCTCTCTTTTTTTTATTTTTAATTTCTTTTATGTATTATTATTGTTATATATTTTTTTTGATATTTGCAAAATAACAAATAAAAACCAGATTGACTCTAAAATTATACTACTTAATTTCCAAATGCATTAATTTCTAATTTAAATGCAAACTAAGACAATTGGAAATATAAGTGCAAAAAGAACCATTTCTGTTATTTCTTTATTTGGTTGTAATATTAATCACTAATTAATCCTAAAATGTGACATTAACCCTACATGCAAATGCCAACTATTTTTGTATTTTTTATGTATTAAGCAATAATAAACGTGCACAAACAAATGCAAAAAATTAACAAAAATGCCACAAAAATGCATAAAATTGCAAATAATGAAAAGAAGTTATTTCATTTTGAATTTTTGGGAATAATTCACTTAGGGCAAAAATCACGTGCTCACACACAGCAGTATATTTACAATCTTTCCTGGTATAAGAAGTATATCCAAGATGTCATGTCAAACAGCATGGTAACACCTTCGTGCTTCTATCTCTGCCTCACCATATATATACATATAATTTTTGTGATAAATTTAATAGCACAGCAACACCCTTCGTACGTTCAACTCATCCTCCTAAATATATGAGTAACAGAACCAACTAGATGACAGAAATATCGATAATAAATTAAATTGAAGTTTTAAAGAATTAAAGAAACTAAGAAATCATTGATTTCCTAGGTATCAGGCTCGAATTTTGGTTCCGAAGCTTGGTACAGGTCTGAAATATCAGTTAAGACTTGTCCGTAAAATTTGGTATCAATCCGAGTAGTTTAAGGGCGTTTTGGCCCGTTAGAAGAAAATTAAGAACTTGAAGTTCAATAGTTTGATTAATTTGGTTTTAGGGGGTGATTCAAAGATTTAGCGTTGCTTTGGGTGTTTTAAAGGTTCGAGTAGGTCCGCCTCATGATTTCAGACTTGTCGGTATATTCGGGGGGGGCCCAGAAGCCCCAAGCGTCAAACGAGCGAGGTTCGAGCGAAGTAGGAAAGTTAAAGAATAGCTGAAGGTTTGCTGCTTCTGTCATAACCGAATCTATGTTTCTAGGACCGCAGATGCAGTCAAACCATCATAGAAGCGGCCAATGGCCCAACCAAGGGAAACCGCAGAAGCAGCTTCAAAATCATAGGAGCGGTTCCGCAAAAGTGGTCCCCAGACCGCAGAAGCGGTCCAGTCGCCTTAGGCCAGCTCCGCAGAAGTGGCTTCGAATCCGTAGAAGCGGGACTCGTACCGCAGAAGCGGTCCAGACATATTGGGCCAGATCCGGAGAAACGAGCCTCGGTCCGCAGAAACGGTCTTTGCAGAAGCGGTCATTACACAGCAGAAGCGAAAATCGCTGGGCAGTGAGTTCATTTAATTCAAACTCAAAGGCCATTTATTTCATTTCTACTCGGAATCCGGGCACGTGGGCCCGGGGTCAAAATTTAGGAAACTTGTGAAAAAGGTTGGGAAATCGCTTAATTAGTTAGAATTCGATCTTGTAGGCCTATATTGACTAATTCTTACTTCATTTAACTAGTTTGTGATCGTTCGGCTCCAAATTGAGGACTTGGGCTTGTTCTTGATATTGGAAGTACACTTTGGAGTGAGGTGAGTCTCTTTTCTAACCTTGTAAGAGGGAATTGTCCCCATAGGAATAATAATTGAGTAATTGTTGCTAAATGCGGGGGCTACGCACGTGCTAGATGACGAGAGTCCGTGCGTAGATACTACTATATTATTTTGTTAATACGATCACCTAGGATATGCTAGAGACTTAAAAGGGAATAAGAACGAACTTGCATACTTGTTGAAATATTGCATGGCATTATTGACTATTGATGTGCTTTCGTGTGTATACTTGATATTGCTTGTTATTTGTGGGTCGTGCCGATCGTCTCGGTATGAATAGATACATCTATAGGCGCGCCGTCGACCCTCAGCAAGTGCACAATTTATTTCTGTTGGATCGGGCTGTCGCCTCGGCATATTTACGCATGCTTATATTGCTCGCCTGAGTGTTTTAAATGTTGATATTGCCTTTCATGGCCCGATATAAATTGAGAAATATAACGAAAGTAAATGGTTAATTGGAAATATAGTGGAGAGTAGGATTTATATGCCTTGTTATAAACTGTTGCTTATTAGTGATTCTTCATGGTTAGTATAATACTTTGATATATTGTTCGACCCTAGTGAGTATCAAGTCGGCCTCTCGTCTCTACTTCTTCGAGATTAGACGGGATACTCACTAGGTACATATTGTTTATGTACTCATACTATGCTTTTGTACTTAATTGTACAGGATCTGAGGCAGATACATCTGGTTACCAGTCCGGTGCTCGCGCTTGAGCTTGTGGCAGAGACTTCCATGGTGAGGTGCTTCCTTCCTATGCCGCTCAGCAGTTGGATGGAGTCTTCCTTTACTTTTTCTGTCTTTCCCTATTTCAGACAGTAGGATAGAGATGTCTTTTGTATACTCTACTAGATGCCCATACTTTTGATACCAGGTTCTGGCACACACTTTGGTAGACATTTATTTTTGGGTTGTATAATTATGCTATTTACGGTATTTCTCTCTTCTGGCTTACTTCTAAATTAAGTATCTAGCTCACTCATTTCTGATTAAAATCAACAAAAGAATTCAGTTATGTTTCTGCGTTGGCTTGCTTGACAATGGTGTCAGGCGCCTCATGACCTATTGTGGAAATGGGTCGTGACAACATGGTATCAGAGCACTAGGTTCACGTAGGTCTCACGAGTTATGGGTAAACCTGATAGAGTCTTGTTGATCGGTACGTAAACGTCTGTATTTATCTTCGAGAGGCTGTAGGGTATTAGGAAAGACTACTCTTTATTCATTTCTTATCGTGCAGTGGTTAGTGTACTAAATTTCCCTCTTCTATTCTCTCACAGATGGTGAGAACTTGCACTGCTGACGTTCCGGACCCGGGAGGAGCTGCTCCCCCTATTGCTAGAGGCTAGGGGAGGGAACCGGCCCGTGGTAGGGGACAAAGGCATCCCAGAGCCATTCCAGTAGCACCACTAGTGTATCCTACAGGGGATCCTATCATTGAGGAGCAGGGCGAGGTGCCCGCAACTGAGCCTACCCCAATGGATTTTATGACAGCACCAGGATTTTAAGAGGTCATGGGCCGCATGCTACGGATCATGGACAGTATGACTCAGGCTGGTTTATTTTCAGCAGACCCAGCTACTTCACAGGTAGGAGGGGGAGCCCAGACCCCTACTGCTCAGGCTCCAGGTCATGCAGCTGTAGTATATCAGACTCCGGGTGCACTACCCGCAGATGTGGCTCATCTAGTTGCTGCAGTGGCACCCCAGCCCAGGCTAGGTATTGATGGTGATCTGCAAAAGTTATTGGATAGATGGACTGGGCTTTATCCTCCGGTCTTTGGGGGCAAGCGTCATGAGGATGCCTAGGACTTCATTGACAGGTGCAAGGACAGACTGCACAACATGAGGATATTGGAGTCGCATGGAGTTGACTTCAGTACTTTTCAGCTCGAGGGCAGGGCCCGTAGATGGTGGCAGTCCTATGTTCTTGGATAGGTACATTCTGCCCTCTAAGAGGGAGGAGCTGCGGTACCAGTTTGAGCATCTCGAGCAGGATTAGATGTCTGTGACTGACTATGAGGTGAGGTTTTCCGAGTTGTCCTGCCATGCACTTATGATACTTCCTACAGAAGCGGAGAGAGTGTGGAGGTTCGACACTAGATTGCAGCCCGGTATTCAATTTGGTATGGCTCGAGAGATAGAGATGGGCATAGAGTATTAGCTAGTGGTCGGGATTGCTCGCCGGATTGAGGGATATCGCCAGAGGGGTAGAGAGCAGATACAGCTGGATAAGAGAGCTAGGTTCTCCGATGAGTTCAGAGGTGCCCCATCTAGGGGCAGAGGTCAATTTGGAAGGGGCCAGCCTAGTAGGCCACCAGTGTCAGCACCACCTCCTGCCCGGGGGGCTCCAGCGCGCCCCTATTTCAGTGCTATGCTAGAGAATTCCTATCGCCCTCCAGTTTTTCAAGGTTCCTCCAGTGGGTATTCAGGTCCCCAAGGTCCTGCTGATTCTTATTTCAGTGCCATGCCGGAGAGTTCATGTCGTCCACCGGATATCCAATGGGTCTACGGGTTATCAGGGTCAGCCATTAGGGTAGCAGGTCGCTTCCCCGCGCAGTTATTTTGAGTACAGAGATCCCGGTCACATGAGGAAATACTGCCCCAGACTTCGGGGCAAGGTAGTGCAGCAGGGTCAGCAGCCCATAACTTCAGCACCAGCTGCCCAGCCACCTAGAGGTGGAGGGCAGACGGGTAGAGGCCGTCCTAGAGGTAGATGTCAGACAAGGAGAGGTCAGCCAGCTATTGCTCAGTCAGGTGGAGGCCAGACAGCCGGTGCTCCAGCTAGATTCTATGCTCTTCCGGCCAAGCCAGATGCATTGGCCTCAGATGCTATCATCACAGGTATTATTTCCATCAGTGGAAGGGATACTTCGATATTATTTGATCCGGGGTCTACTTATTCATATGTATCATCTCTGTTTGCTCGTTCCCTGGTTATTTCTCCTGAGCCTTTTGGCACTCGTGTTCATGTGTCTACTCCTGTGGGTGATTCTGTGGTTGTGGATCGGATCTACCGGTCCTATGTGGTCCCTTTCTGCGATTTCAAGACTAGAGCAGATATTCTATTGCTTGATATGATTGATTTTGAGGTCATCCTAGGCATGGATTAGTTGTCTCCATATCATGCTATCCTTGATTGCCATGCCAAGACTATTTCACTAGTGATGCCAGGATCACCGAGATTGGAGTGGAAGGGTTCCACAGTTGATACGCCTAGCAGGGTCATTTCCTTTCTGAAAGCTCAGCACATGGTCGGGTAAGGATGTTTAGCTTATTTAGATTATGTTCAAGACACCACTGCAGAGTCTCCAACGATTGATTTAGTGCCAGTAGTCCGAGAGTTTGCCGATGTTTTTCCTTCTGATCTTCCCGGCATGCCTCCGGATCCTGATATTGATTTGGCCACAGTCACTCAGCCTATATCTATTCCACCGTACCATATGACTCCTAAGGAGTTAAAGGAACAACTAGAGGAGTTGTTAGCAAAGGGGTTTGTCAGGCCCAATGTATCACCTTGCGGCGCACCAGTGCTATTTGTGAAGAAAAAAGATGGGACTATGCAGATATGCATTGATTACCACCAGTTGAACAAGGTCACCATCAAGAACAAGTATCCGTTGCCTTGTATTGATGATTTTTTGACCAGCTGCAAGGAGCTAGGGTGTACTCTAATATTGACCTGAGGTCAAGGTATCATCAGCTGAAGATTCGGGACTCGGATGTTCCGAAGACTGCATTCAGGACTAGATATGGCCACTATGAGTTTCTGATGATGTCCTTCGGCTTGACTAATGACCCAACGGCATTTATGGACTTGATGAACAGGGTGTTCAGGCCTTACATTAATTCTTTTGTTATCGTCTTCATTGACAACATCTTGATATACTCACGTAGCCTGGGGGAGCACGGGCAGCATTTGAGAGTAGTGCTTCAGACTTTACGAGAGCAGAAGCTATATGCTAAGTTCTCCAAGTGTGAGTTCTAGCTAGAGTCAGTGGCATTCTTGGGGCATGTTGTGTCTAGAGAGGGTATTAAGGTGCATCCCAAGAAGATTGAGGCAGTTCAGAGTTGACCGCGTCCTACTTCAGTGATTGAGATCAGGAGTTTCCTAGGGTTAGCAGGCTATTATCGGCGATTTGTTCAAGGCTTTTCATCTATTGCATCACCCTTGACTAGATTGACCCAGAAGGATGCTCCATTCTATTGGTCCGACGATTGTGAGGAGAGCTTTCAGAAGCTCAAGACAGTTTTGCCTGCGACACTAGTTCTTGTATTGCCTTCCGATGTAGGGATGTATACGGTATATTACGACACTTCGCGTGTTTGTTTGGGATGTGTGTTGATGTAGGAGGGGTGAGTTATTGCATATGCCTCACGTCAGCTGAAGATTCATGAGAAGAATTACCCTGTGCACGATCTGGAGTTGGCAGCGATTGTTCATGCTCTTAAGATATGGAGGCACTATTTGTATGGGGTGCCTTTTGAGGTTTATACCAATTACCACAGCTTACAACATTTGTTAGAGCAGAGGGATCTCAATTTGAGGTAGAGCAAGTGGCTTGAGCTACTAAAGGATTATTACATCACCATTCTTTATCATCCGGGCAAGGCAAATGTGGTCGCGGATGCCTTGGGCAGAAAGGCGGAGGGTATGGGTAGCTTGGCATTCATTCTAGTAGAGGAGAGCTCCCTAGCTTTGGGCATCCAGTCCTTAGCTAACAGGCTTGTGAGGTTGGACATTTTAGAGCCAAGCTGAGTTCTAGCATGTGTAGTTGCTCAGTCTTCGCTATTTGGGAAAATTAAGGCCCGGCAGTTCGATGATCCACACTTGGCAGTTCTTAGAGAGACGATACTTCAGGGAGGTGCCCAGGAGGTTTCTATTGGCGAGGATGGTGTTTTGCTACTCCAGGGTCGTCTGTGTGTTCCTAATGTTGATGGTTTGAGGAGGAGGGTCCTAGAGGAGGCACACAGTTCGCGAAATTCGATCCACCCGGGAGTTACGAAGATGTATCGTGATTTGAGGCAGCATTACTGGTGGCGGAGGATAAAGAAAGACATAGTGAAGTATGTGACTAAGTGTTTGAATTTTTAGTAGGTCAAGTATGAACATCAAAGACCAGGTGGCCTACTCCAACGGATGCCTATTCCGGAGTGGAAGTGGGAGTGCATCACCATGGATTTTGTAGTGGGGTTGCCATGGACTTTGCAGAAGGTTGATTCAGTATGGGTTATTGTGGATAGGTTGACCAAGTCGGACCATTTCATTACAATGGCGACTACCTATACAACAGAGAGGTATGCTCAAATTTATATTCGGGAGATAGTCCGATTGCATGGTGTGCCGGTTTCCATCATATCAGATCAAGGCCCTCAGTTCACTTTCCATTTCTGGAGAGCCGTTCAGAGTGAGTTGGGGATCCGTGTAGATCTTAGCACAGCATTCCATCCTCAGACCGACGGGCAGTCGGAGTGGACAGTTCAGATTTTAGAAGATATGTTAAGAGTATGTGTGATTGACTTTGGAGGGCAATGGGATTAGTTCTTGCCTTTAGCCAAGTTTGCGTACAACAACAATCAGTCCAGCATAGAGATGGCCCCTTACGAGGCTTTATATAGTCGACGCTGTCGTTCTCCTATTGGATGGTTTGAGCCCGGTGAGTCTAAGTTACTTGGCACAAATTTGGTATAGGATGCCTTGGATAAGGTAAAGTTGATTCAGGAGAGACTTCGCATAGCTCAGTCCAAACAGAAGAGCTACGCAGATCAGAAGGCGCGTGATGTATCATTTATGGTTGGTGAGAAGGTTCTCTTGAAAGTCTCCCCATGAAGTGCATTATGAGGTTCGGGAAGAAGGGCAAGTTGAGCCCAAGTTTTATTGGCCCCTTTGAGGTGTTGAGACGAGTTGGGGAGGTTGCCTATGAGCTTGCTTTACCCCCTAGTTTATCAGGAGTACACCTAGTTTTTCATGTTCCGATGCTTCAGAAGTATCACGCCGACCTATCCCACGTGTTGGACTTAAGTCCTATTCAGTTTGATGAGAGTTTGGGCTATGAAGAGGAGCCAGTTGCCATTGTTGATAGGTAGAATCACCAGTTGAGGTCCAAGAGGATTTTTGTGGTGAGAATCTAGTGGAGCGGACAACCGGTCAAGGAGGCGACCTGGGAATTCGAGAAGGACATGAGGAGTAGATATCCCCACTTATTCTGCAGTCCAGATACTTTTCTATGTCCGTTCGAGGACGAACGTTTGTTTAAGAGGTGGAGAATGTAACGACCCGAGTGGTCGTTTTGCCTTTTAGAACCCCATTCCCTTAAATAAGAGTTCCCGCGCCTGTTTTAGCTAATTTATTACTTGCGGGGATGGTTGGTTCGGGAGTTGGAAGAGTTTTGAGTAAAAATATTTCCAATTGTTTCTTTAACATCCTCTCAAAAGACCAAGTTTGACTTCGGTAAACTTTTTGGGAAAACGGACCCGAATTCGTGGTTTGACGGTCCCGGAGGGTCCGTGGGAAAATATGGGATCTGGGTGTATTCCCGGAATCGAAATCCGAGGTCCCTAGCCCGAGTAATTAATTTTTATTAGAAATTGTTAAATTGAAGTTTTAAAGAATTAAAGAAACTGAGAAATCATTGATTTCTTAGGTACTGGGCTTGAATTTTGGTTCTGAAGCTTGGTACATGTCCGAAATATCAGTTAAGACTTGCCCGTAAAATTTGGTGTCAATCCGAGTAGTTTAAGGGCGTTTTGGCCAGTTGGAAGAAAATTAAGAACTTGAAGTTCAATAGTTTGATTCATTTGATTTTAGGGGATGATTCCAAGATTTAGTGTTACTTTGGGTGTTTTGAGGGTTCGAGTAGGTCCGCCTCGGGATTTCAAACTCATCGGTATGTTCAGACAGGGCTCGGGAGCCCCGAACGTCAAATGAGCGAGGTTCGAGCGAAGTAGGAAAGTTGAAGAATAGCTGAAGGTTTGCTGCTTCTGTCATAACCGC
This sequence comes from Nicotiana glauca, assembly GCA_026770625.1. Lineage (NCBI taxonomy): Eukaryota > Viridiplantae > Streptophyta > Magnoliopsida > Solanales > Solanaceae > Nicotiana > Nicotiana glauca. Next base: position 16,696 of record MU730222.1, read on the forward strand.
ATCTGCGGTTCTAGGACCACAGAAACGGGATCGCAGATGTGGTCAAATCATTGCAGAAGCGGCGAATGGTACGACCAAGGGAAACCGCAGAAGCAGCTTCAAAACCGTAGGAACGGTTCCGCAAAAGCGGTCCCCAGATCGCAGAAGCGGTCTAGTCGCCTTAGGCCAGCTCCGCAGAAGCGGCTTCGAATCCGCTAAAGCGGTTCCGTAGAAGCGGGTCCCAGACCGCTGAAGCGGTCCAGGCATATTGAGCTAGATCCGCAGAAGCGAGCCCTGGTCCGTAGAAGCAGTCTTCGTAGAAGTGGTCATCGCACCGCCGAAGCGAAAATCGCTGGGCAGTGAGTTCATTTAATTCGAACTCAAAGGCCATTTATTTTATTTCTACTCCACACTTTGGCGATTTGGGGGCTTCCAAAGAGAGGATTTCAACATAGCACTTCAACGTAAGTTAATTCCACTTATTATTAGTTTTTATATATATATATATATATATATATATATATATATATATATATATATATATATATATATATATATATATATATATTAAGTTGGTTAACCACTAAAAATTAGGTGAAACCAAAGGGGTTAGAGCTAGACCTAGGGTTTAAGTAAAATCAAGATTTAACCACGAAATTTTTTATGAAATGAACTAGAATTCATATATTATTGATCCTTAGGATATAGAGAACAACTTTCTTCAAAAAATCTCGGAATCCGGGCACGTGGGCCAGGAGTCGGAATTTAGGAAACTTGTGAAAATGGTTGGAAAAGCGCTTAAATAGTTAGAATTCATCTTGTAGGCCTATATTGACTAGTTCTTACTTCATTTAACTAGTTTGTGATCGTTCGGCTCCGAATTGAGGACTTGGTCTTGTTCTTGATATTGAAAGCACCTTTGGAGCGAGGTGACTCTCCTTTCTAAACTTGTAAGAGGGAATTGTCCCCATTGGAATAATAATTGAGTAATTGGTGCTAAATGCGGGGGCTACGCACTAGGTGACGAGAGTCCGTGCGTAGCTACTACTATGCTAATCGTCGAGGTAGCTTAGGACCCACACCATGCTTTATTTATAGAAATCTCTATATTATTTTGTTAATACGGTCACCTAGGATATGCTAGAGACTTAAAAGGGAATAAGAACGAACTTGCATACTTGTTGAAATCTGCATGGCATTATTGACTATTGATGTGCCTTCGTGTATATACTTGATATTGCTTGTTATTTGTGGATCGGGCCGATCGCCTCTGTTTGAATAGATGCATCTATAGGAGCGCCGTCGACCCTCAGCAAGTGCACAATTTATTTCTGTTGGATCGGGCCATCGCCTCGGCATATTTGCGCATGCTTATATTGATCACCTGAGAGTTTTAAATGTTGATATTGCCTTTCATGGCCTGATATAAATTGAGAAATATAACGAAAGTAAATGGTTAATTGGAAATATAGTGGAGAGTAGGACCTATATGCCTTGTTAGAAAATGTTGCTTATTAGTGATTCTTCATGGTTAGTATAATACTTTGATATATTGTTCGACCCTTGTGAGTATCAAGTCGACCTCTCGTCTCTACTTCTTCGAGATTAGACGGGATACTCACTGGGTATATATTGTTTATGTACTCATACTACACTTTTGTACTTAATTGTACAAGATTTGAGGCAGATACATCTAGTTACCAGTCCGGTGCGCGCGCTTGAGCTTGTGGTAGAGACTTCCCCGGTGAGCTGCTTCCTTCCTATGCCACTCAACAGCCGGATGGAGTCTTCCTTTACCTTTTCTGTCTTTCCCTATTTCAGACAGTAGGATAGAGATGTCTTTTGTATACTCTACTAGATGCCCATACTTGTGACACCAGGTTCTGGTACACACTTTGGTAGACATTTATTTTTGGGTTGTATAATTATGCTATTTACGGTATTTCGCTCTTCTGGCTTACTTCCAAATTAAGTATCTAACTCACTCATTTCTGATTAAAATCAACTAAAGAATTCAGTAATGTTTCCGCGTTGGCTTGCCTGACAATGGTGTCAGGAGCCCTCATGAACTATTGTACAAATGGGTCGTGACAGATATGGACACACATGTGGGCAATAGTAAAAGACTAAGCGAAAGGCACGTGCGTAATAACAACAATTGGAAAAAGGAATATCAACTTCAATTAACTAGCATATTGGAGACCTAAGTACGAACCTTACAAATAAGACAAAAATACTTGATCCTTACAAGTTGGCAAATAAGGTGGTGAATGGATAGCATGGTGGAAGGCTTATACTAAAGTGCAACAGGATATATATAACATGAGTATAATTATAAAAATAGGAAATATGCATGGTATTTGCAAGTTAAGCAAGTAAAAGGCATGGATAGTGCAACAACAATTGAGATAGAGGTCAAGTACAGGACAATAACAAAAAATCACACAAAATATGTAAATACAACAATAACAGCTCAAGGTAAGGGCACAAACGTGTACACGAGAAACAGATAACACATCATAATTCATGTCCCACATCCTCTCCTGCACGAAAACACCCGTCGTGCCATGACCTCATGATATTAAAAGCATAACAATATGAATGAAATGACACGACATCACCCTTCTTGCATTACACTCTTCCTCACATAATAATGAATATAAAAAAAATGGTACGACATCGCCCTTCGTGCTTTACAGTCTTCCTCACATGATAATGAATATAAAAAATGGCACGGCATCACCCTTCGTGTTTTACATTCTTTCTCACATGATAATGAATCTGAAATAGCACGACATCACCCTTCGTGCTTTACACTCTTCCTCACATGATAACGAATATAAAATGGCATGATATCACCCTTCGTACTTTACACTCTTCCTTACCAAACATATGAATATCAATAAAATGACAAGGCCGTAAGCAAATAGCATCGAGGAGAGTGTTCAACGAATATTCCAAAAATTCTCAATCACAATTTTACAAGCCAAAAATGATTCAATGAACCCTCAAGGGCCATTTAATTCAAGTACTTCCACAAATCCCACAATTCATCAACAACACAAGTATGGAATCTAGCATCTCAAAATATCGGCTGTAGCAATGTATTAATGATTTTGCATAGAGATGACCGAATTAGACGCATCGATGTATTCTCAAAATTTTCATCAAATTTGATCAAGTTATATTAGGATAAGTTTCGATTCTAACATTTAATACTAGGTTCTCAATATCTAGAGATTTAGTGAAGCAAGAAGGTCACAAAATTATACAAGCACAAATGTAACATAATCCACTCCCGGGCATGATTAACCCTAATACATACATATACGCACGTCACCTCATATATGTATCACCCCCGCATGTAGAAAACAATGACAAATAGGGAGGAAAATTCCCTCAACAAAGTTAGGCAAACCACTTACCTCAAACAAGCCAATAACAATACCGAGCAAGCAAAGCGATGCTCCAAAAATGCCATCACGCGCGTATTCACCTTCGACTGCTCAAAAATATCCACAAAAAGCTCCAATATATCAAATAAAGCCCAAGGAAACAATTCCAAATGATAAAGATCGAATCCTAAATCAAATCCCAAATCCGGCCAAAATTCACACTGGGCCCACGCCTCGGAATCCAATAAAACTAACAAAATCTGACAACACATTCAATTACGAGTCTAATCATACTAGTTTCACTCAATTTCGACTCCAAATCGATGTTCAAAACTCAAAAATTTATATTATGAAACTTTAGGCCAAAACCCCAAATTTCCTCTTTAAAATTCATCAACCAAAAGCTAAAATTGAAGATAGATTCATGGAATATAACCAAAATTGAGTAGAGAATACTTACCCAAATTTATTTGGTGAAAATCGCATAAAACATTACCCAATTCCGAGTTCCCCAACTCAAAATATGTTAAATGGACAGAACCCTAGTTTTAACGTTGTTCTACCTCGTTTGTTATGCCAAATGATCCCAAAAATTGAACTTGTTGTCTCCAATGGATTCCTTGTAAAATTATAGTCAAGTTAGGCTCTTGAATCACTCTATTTGACCTTATATTGAAGGAGATATGTTGGTTTCAATATTTAGAAATAGTGAAGATTTTTAAATACCAAGTCAGTGGTAATTTCGTAATTAATCTTAAAAATCTGATAACCCAATTCTTAGTAAAATGATCATAAACTCTTCATACGATATCCACATTTGACAATTCTTGTTATGACTCCGTAATTACGATACAGATCTAATGTTTCAATAAAAATAAAAGTTATAGGTCATTTGATTAATGTACTACTATTTATGCTTGAAGAAACTACGTCGAAACATAAAAAAATGAGGGCCACACAACCCAAACCAACTAACAAATAAAAATCACTCTTCTGAGATATTTACAAATTTATCCAAGACTTGGTAGTATGACTTATGAGCTTCTAAGACTTAGAATTTACAAAGCTAGTATGAATAAAAAAACCTAAGTTACCAAGGACAAGAGGCAATTATATCTGGAATGCGCAAACTTCTTCAGAATTAGCACCCGACATCACTAGCAGCTCAACTTCAAAAATCTGTACACATCTACAAAAGTATAGTATCAGTATAACAGATCTCATTTACTGGTAAGTATTTTGTCTAACCTCGTCTAAGTAGTGACGAAGCATTTAGATAAAAGATGCTTATTATTAAAACCTATACATTAGATTAACAGTAAAAACAGTTCAAAGCATAACAGATAAAACTACCGTATACAACTCTGTGAGAAAGTCAATAATTATTAAGAGGAATCACGGTAGTAGATTTACAATCTTTTCTGGTATAAGAAGTATATCCAAGAACAGTAACACCCTTCGTGCTTCTATCTCTGCCTCACCACACACACACACACACACACATATATATATATATATACACACATACATACATAATTTTTTTGATAAATCAATTAGCACGGCAATGCCCTTCGTGCGTTCAACTCATCCTCCCAAATATACAAGTAACAGAACCAACCACATGACAGAAATATCGATAATAGAAATTCTAAAGTAGGAAATACGCACGTACAACAATGGACGAGGACACACATGTGGGCAACAGTAAAAGTCTAAGTGGAAGGCGCGTGAGTAATAATAATAATTTAAAAACAAAGAATAGAAACTTCAATTAACTAGAATATTGGAGACTTAAGTACAAATATAACAAATAAGACGGAAATACATGATCTTTACAAGTTGTCAAATAAAGGCATTGTCACAACCCAATTCCTAAACCCAGTCGTGATGGCGCCTCTCGTGAAGACAAGGCCAGCCAACAGAACAACAATGCCCCTTTTTAACAGTTAACAGACATAAATGAATGCGTAATACGACTTAATGGCATTAATAACTGATATTTACCACCCAACACAGCCCGACCGGGGTGTCACAAGTCATGAGCATCTAAAGAAGCCTAAACACAACTACAGAGTCTGTAATTTACATGGATCAAATTTAAAATCAGAGAAGGGAAAAATCAGGTGCCGCAGACGCTGGCGGTCACCTTACTCCGCTACAAGAGTGATACCTTCAATCACCTCAAAACCCACTACCGGGTGAGCAATACCTGCAACTGCACACGAGGTGCAGGGAGTAAAGTGAGTACTCCAACTCAATGAGTAATAAGAGTAAATAATAACTGAGCGGTAAGAAAACACGTAAAGCACTCCATCATGCTATATAGGACAGTACAGCCCTTGAGAAAACGGTAATTCCATGAAAATCCTTTAGAAAACATCTGGCTCAGTTAAAAACCTCTTTTGAAAATATATTTTTCCCAACAGCCAAGCAATTGAATACATATCAGATAGTGCAAGTCCGCACACAAGTCAGCCCCTCTGGCACAACACTCTATTAACAAATAATACCATGGTATCTGGTACACAGTGCAAGAAATAGCATGTATTCCAATGATATGAGAGTGTTGAATGTCATGCCACGTAGTACAAACAGGAATCAATGCGTGAATGCAATGCAATGCACATGACCGCTGCGGCGCGCAGCCCGATCCATTTGGGTACCCGCGCTTACTGCGGGGGTTCAGACTCCAGAGGGGCTCCTACAGCCCAAGCGCAATATCAATATCACACCGCTGCGGCGTGCAGCCCGATCCATCCTCAGTCCAGAAATGCACATGCAACACTGCTGCGGTGCGCAGCCCGATCCACACTCAGTCCAAATATATGCATGTAAGCCACACAGGCACAGTCAAGTTTATCATTTTCAGTTCCAATTATTTGGAATTATAGATTAAGTGTTTAAAACTTTAGAAATTTACTAATCATTTCGAGACAGTTTTTAACTCAGGACTGATATCATGAAAATATGCTAAGCATCATGGAAACAGTGATAATAATCCCTAAGGGATCCAATTAATCAGCACGAAGCCCAAAACATGGCAATCAGCCCAAATCATGATAGCATCAAGTAGGTTTCAGTCAATCACGCAGTAAAATCAACAACCGGGACGGACCAAGTCATAATCCCCAATGGTTCTCTACCCCACGCTCATACCTGGCGTGCAAGTCACCACAATACAGCACTATCATATGTAAATTCGGGTTTTCAAACCCTCAGGATATCATTTACAAGTATTACTCACCTCGAACCGGTGAAATCTCTAGCTCGCGATGCCTTTGCCCCATGAATCGGCCTCCACACGCGTCGAATCTAACCAAAATTAGAGCGAATACATTACAATATGCCAAGGAAACAATACCTAATCGAAAACAATCGGGAAATAGCAAAAATCTTGAAACTAGCAAAACCCGAGCCCCGGGCCCGCTTCTCGAAAAATTACAAAACTCACATTACCGGATTCCTCGTCTCGCTACGAGTCCATACATACCAAGAACTCCCAAATCCGAGCTCAAATGGCCTATCAAATCCCAATTTGAAATATCAATATTCAAGCCCTAGCTTTACCCCCTTTTTGGTGAATTTCAACCAATTTCCATGCTAAATCTAACATAATCTCGTGTATTTAGGCTAAGGAACTTACCTCTAATCAATCCTCCTTGAATCCATCTTCAATTAGCTCTCCCAAGCTCCAAAATCGCTCAACAATGGAGGAGAAATAATATAGGCTCGCGGATGAAATATCAATTAAAACCCTTCTGCCCAGCTGGTATTTACTATATGCGAACGCGAGGGTCCTCCCGCATTCGCGATGAACGAATCTCGCCTCTGCCAAAACCACGCGAACGCGAAGGTCTAGAACTCAATCTTACGTGAACGCGGATATCACCACGCGAACGCGAAGGGAAATGGCTGGAACCCAACTCTTTATACGTGAACACATCCCCCTTCATGCGAACGCGATGCATGGTCTGCTTTCCTTACGCGATCGCGAAGCCTTAGATGCGAATGCGAAGGCCAAAAATCCTTGCCTTGAAATTCCTTCTATGCGTTCGCGTCTCACCAATGCGAACGCGAAGAACAATTCTTCTGCAACAAAATTACTGAAAATCTGCAATCTTTTAAGGCCAAGATTGGTCCGATTGACCATCCGAAATCACCCCGAGGCCCCCGGGACCTCAACCAAAAGCACCAACATATCCCAAAACATCACACGAACTTGTTCCAATCATCAAAGCACCTCAAACAACACTAAAATCATCAATTCACATCGGATTCAAGCCTAAGTTCTTCAAAAACTTCCGAAATACACTAAAACCCAATCAAACGAAGTCCGAATGACCTGATAATTTGCACAAATATCCAAAATCACCCAATGAAGCTACAACAACTCTTGGAATTCCATTCCGACCCTCGAATCAAAATCTGACCTATCCATCGGAATTCGCCAAAATACTAACTTCGCCAATTCAAGCCTAATTCTACACCAGACCTCCAAAATCAATTCCGATCACGCTCCTAAGTCACAAATCATCCCCCGAAACTTACCAAATCATCGAAAATCAATTCAGAGCCCTCTAACTCATAAGTCAACATCCGGTTGATTTTTCCAAACTAACCTTTCCTTAAAGAGACTAAGTATCTCATTTCTTATCAAAATTAATCCAAATCAACTCTAACACACCACCTACCGATAACGAAACATGAAGAAGCATGAAATGGGAGAAACGGATCAATAACACATGAGATGACGGTCGGGTCGTCACATCCTCCCCAACTTAAACAAACGCTCGTCCTCGAGCGTACCTAGAGTTGTCCTAGAAGCCCACCAACAGTTAAATGACCTTACCAAGCATATACCCAGGGTGATCCCACGTCACCCTAACTCACATAGGTCTGATAATACAACACAGCTGAAATTTCACATTCCATCTAGACCATAAATCGTAGAACCACATTGCACTTTCCGAAGTCATACTCAAAATCAGAACCTCATGTCAATATTCAGAATAAACTTGAACCAGCTGTAATAAGCCATACCTGCAACCTCAGGTGGAACCGTATGATATACCACACAATCCAAACACTCGAAACGATAACTTCTATTCGCAGTGATTGCCCACAGTAACCAATTACCGATGGAAAACCTCTTATTAGCTAAAGTTTCACTCCAACACCTTCGTATCCTATCAATGATGATGAAACACGTAGTAAACCATAACCATTTCTCAGACCAATCATTCATGAAGGCATTTCTTCCCTTTTGACTAATACCACAGCAGATTCCGAGCTGAACCTCGATATTATCCTTCCAACAAGCTAAAATCAAATCTGATCGTGTTCATTAATGATCCCAACGATCTCTTCTAACCAAACACACCACCCTGGTGACATGACACATCAATACAGGCCTAAGCCTTAACTTGCATAACTACACGCACCCATAAGCAACAGTCTGAATGTACACAGATCATGAAAATGACTCAATTGAAAGAGTTGTACCTCAAGTCACTATGCTCAAAATAGACAGCCACGCACGGATTGATGTTTGAAACTAAACAATCCATCACACCCACGGTGAAGCAAGTAATATACACCATTCAATCCTGAAAGGGGCATAACCGATGTGCTATTCGCCGAGCAACACCCAATACGGACTTTCCTCAGAAACCAGGAAGCAAGGCATACAAAGTAACATATGGAAAACTATTCTCAACATCACACTGTTGCGGCGTGCAACCCGATCCAGATAACATACCCATGGCAGCGTACCACCCGATCCATACATATATCTCACAAAAAGAGATGCACATCGAGCCAAATTTGCTCATTACAACAAAATACTGAGTGTATAACAATATCTACATATAGCGTTATAAGCTACAAAACTCAAGCACAATCCGAAAATCATAACGCCTCACAGCACCAAAAAAGCAACTCATAGATCTCCCCATATCACTAGCAGGTTCAATAACGATCGAATCCACCTATCCTTCATCGATACAATTCGGGGCCAACCAAGTCATCTCAATCTGAATACATAGCCACATCTGCCTGCCAACGAACTCAATACCAAGAAACCTGAAGCTGCTCCTTCCCCTTTTTATAACTCTTGCCGGAGCCGTACGATACGGTGCCCGACACCAAATCAGTACCGAAATCCACAATCTCGCCCGGAGACATGCCCGTCCACAAGGAACGCATCCAAAAGAGTCCCTCAATACCGGAACTGAATCAATGGTAGAAAATGCTATACTAACATCCGTCACAAATGCCCAATTAAGGAAAGCAATCCTTCCCAGCCGTCCGCTGATCTTTGGAATACCAACCACTATGCTATAACATAATTCGATGCACCTCGCCACACAACCAGTGGCATTTTCTGACATAGCCCATAGCACAATAGTCTAGAGTAACCCACATTGCGACAACCAGTCTACAGCTCAACATCACATGCAAAATCTAATATACCAAGTAGAGAAAGATCCACTCGGGCTTCCAAATCCTAATAGCCGCTAACGGTACCAATACACACTAACCACAACCACTACATAGCCTGAACATGAGAACTCCCAGTTTTCAACTCCATATAGCACACAAATAACTGTACCTGATCCCGAATTCCGCAGTATAAATACATATTACATCTCAAGTACCCAATCATTCCATGAAGGATATTCTTAAAATCCTCCTGTGCCATCACACTCTCAAATATCAGCAGTCGATCTAGTAAGAAAACACCGCAACACTATCGACGTATCATCATTCTAATCACATTACCCTTCTTTCGAGACATATACTCTCGTCAAATCACTTCCAATTAGCAGTACTATCTCCTTGGTTACCTGAGGCTACCTGTTGCCTAGGAATTTTTTTATGAACTTCTTTTCAGAACTGAACTGAAACCTCGCACACGCCAGTCTCGGTCCTTTACAACACACCGCATATACCATACCCTCCACTGGTAATATGAGAACTTTTATCTCCCTTCCGCGCTGCAGACATTGACGCACTCAGCTAGTTAAGAACTTTCATTGATCCCATTTAGAAGAAGAATCATTACACACTCCATGCTCCGCATACTCATAGAAAATATGCTCATCTTCAATCCACGGTAAAATCCAATAAGAGCATCTCTGCCAACTCCATTTGTACAAGCTAAACTGCCAGGACTGAATCCTTCTGTCTAAACCAAACTGAGCAAGCCATCAAAACTCAAGAGCATTGCTGTAAAATGCATGTGAAAGCTCATTACCTCGAACACATACAAGAGTTAATCATATTCTTACCATACCGATTCGATCTACTATCAAGATATTCCATCTATCTAAATTCTCTTTTTATTCATCATTCACTTGATATTTCTCCCTCGCTATAGCATCACAATGTCTCAATCCAGGCTTACCACACGAGACTCGCACATCAGACCACATTGTCTAAGGCCCATAGGCCCCTGAATACTCTCTCAATCGTTCCCAGAAATACCATATTCCAGAGTACTTTACCCCGAAGAACTTCCAGCGAATCTGAAATTCGTTACCATTACTTCCCAGATACTGATACATAGAATCCCATAATTAACATAAACTACCACAAGTCTTGATCTTTTCTAACAAAAACACAGTCCCTAGCCACATACCCACCTTAAGACACCTGATTATTGCATGCAAAATCTTGAACACAATAAAACCATTCTCGAGAGTCATTCACTCCTATTCCAACTGCAAATTACCCGAGTTAACGAACAGAACCACTTGTGCCTTATTAGCACTCTAACACCGCAGGATATGATCTCATTCCAATACAAACAAACATCTTCCTTCTCTATAGACTGAGCATTCTTTATCAACAAGAGCTCAAGACATCCTATTATTTGCTCACATCTATGATGCACCATATAACCTTTATCAAAATTTGCTTCACTCATGCCATCCTCGGCTCATTTTCTGCAACTAGGACTGATCCGCCAGCATACCTCGAAACAGAAACAACATAGCATATAACCGTGTGATCAGCTAATCAACAACAACCTCCCCTACTTGGCTCAAAGCCATCTATCAGGACACATTTAATAACCCATAATACTTTTACTCTAATGATGCCACAATATTATAGTGAGATTAAACTCAAACCATTTACAAGTTTGTGAAAACACAGATCATCTAGTACTGTAATCCTCTGCAAATCTCCCATTCATCCCCACGTCAGCTGAGCCCACTTTCTTAGCGACCCAAAATTTTCAAATTACACACGTACCTTTCAATTACACATGGGATCTTCTAACAAACACATAAAGATCATACCACTCAAGAACACTCCGCAGGAAATAACCCACCTGCTCCGCCTTAGTTTAGTATTTCAGCACACCTTCCACCATCATACACATAACACAGTCATTTAGTCTTCCTGAGTCCGAACTCATTCCGCCATAAGTATTGCACTTAACTTCCAACTAGGAGATACAAAAATATTCTTCACGTGCCCATAACTCGGGCCACACATCGAGTCACAATAGGAATAAAACACTTAACAATTCACCTACTATCCAGCAGACTTCTTCGTCACTACCAAGTCACATAGATACATCTCGCAGCACTAACATACTCATCACATGGATATCCAACAGCCATTCCGGCTAATAAGGACAATACCGAACATACAAGTTCAAAACACTTGCTCACACAATCAGCACCTCGGTGCTCAAGCCATAGGCAAAGATCCGGCCTCAAGTCTTCCAGACTGGGCCAACACACTCATGAAGATCACATCTCGCCCCTTGATCGGGGAATCACAAGCCATCAAGGCACATGCAATACTAAGCGCTCACGTGCGCATACAGACGTGTGGAAGGAATTTCAAGAGTTATATCTCAAGCTGAATCAAGTACGCACGACAAGAATTCCAAGAAAGTGAAGTTTTTCCAAAAGGTTCTGTAGCCTCTCGAGGATAAATACAGACGTCTCCGTACTGATCCACGAGACTCTACTAAACCTGCTCATGACTCGTGAAACCTAGTAACCTAGGCTCTGATACCAACTTGTCACGACCCAATTCCTAAACCCGGTCGTGATGGCGCCTCTCGTGAAGACAAGGACAGCCAACAGAACAACAATGCCCCTTTTTAACAGTTAACAGACATAAATGAATGAGTAGTACGACTTAATGGCATTAATAACTGATATTTACCACCCAACACAGCCCGACCGGGGTGTTACAAGTCACGAGCATCTAAAGAAGCCTGAACACAACTACAGAGTCTGTAATTTACATGTATCAAATTTAAAATCAAAGAAGGGAAAAATCAGGTGCCGCGAACGCTGGCGGTCACCTTACTCCGCTACAATAGTGATACCTTCAATCAGCTCAAAACCTGCTACCGAGTGAACAATACCTGCAACTGCACGTGAGGTGTAGGGAGTAAAGTGAGTACTCCAACTCAATGAGTAATAAGAGTAAATAATAACTGAGCGGTAAGAAAACATATAAAGCACTCCATCATGTTATATAGGACAGTACGACCCTTGAGAAAATGGTAGTTCCATGAAAATCCTTTAGAAAACATCTGGCTCAGTTAAAAACCTCTTTTGAAAATATCTTTTTCCCAATAGTCAAGCAATTGAATGCATATCAGATAGTGCAAGTCCGCATAATACAACACTATGATGTGCAAATTCGGGGTTTCAAACCATCAGGATATCATTCACAAGTATTACTCACCTCGAACCGGTAAAATCTCTAGCTCGCGATGCCTTTGCCCCATGAATCGGCCTCCACACGCATCAAATCTAACCAAAATCAGAGCGAATACATTACAATATGCCAAGGAAACAATACCCAATCAAAAATAATCGAGTAATAGCAAAAATCTCGAAACTAGCAAAACCGAGCCCTGGGCCCGCTTCTCGAAAAATTACAAAACTCACATTACCGGATTCCTCGTCTCGCCACGAGTCCATACATACCAAGAACTCCCAAATCCGAGCTCAAATGGCCTATCAAATCCCAATTTGAAATATCAAAACTCAAGCCCTAGCTTTACCCCCTTTTTGGTGAATTTCAACCAATTTCCATGTTAAATCTAACATAATCTCGTGTATTTAGGCTAAGGAACTTACCTCCAATTAATCCTCCTTGAATCCCTCTTCAATTAGCTCTCCCAAGCTCCAAAATCACTCAACAATGGAGGAGAAATAACATAGGCTCACGGATGAAATATCAATTAAAACCCTTCTGCCCAGCTGGTATTTACTCTATGCGAACACGAGGGTCCTCCCGCGTTCGCGATCAACAAATCTCGCCTCTGCCAAAAATATCCTTCGCGAACGCGGTTGCATCCACGCAAACGCAAAGGTCTGGAAATCAATCTTACGCGAACGCGGACATCACCACGCGAATGCGAAGGGCAACGGCCCTGGAACCCAACTCCTTATACGCGAATGCAACCCCCTTCACGCGAACACGATGCATGGTCTTCTTTCCTTACACGATCGCGAAGCCTCAGATGCGAACGCGAAGGCCAAAAATCCTTGCCCTCATATTCCTTCTACGCGTTCACGTCTCACCAATGCGAACGCGAAGAACAATTCTTCTGCAACAAATAACTGAAAATATGCAATCTTTTAAGGCCAAGATTGGTCCGATTGACCATCCGAAATCACCCCGAGGCCCCCGGGACCTCAACCAAAAGCACCAACATATCCCAAAACATCACACGAACTTGTTCCAATCATCAAAATATCTCAAACAACACTAAAATCATGAATTCACATCGGATTCAAGCCTAAGTTCTTCAAAAACTTCCGAAATGCACTTTCGATCAAAAACCCAATCAAACGATGTCCGAATGACCTGAAAATTTGCACACATATCCAAAATCACCCAACGAAGCTACAACAACTCTCAGAATTCCATTCCGACGCTCGGATCAAAATCTTACCTATTCACCGGAATTCGCCAAAATACTAACTTTGCCAATTCAAGCCTAATTCTACACTAGACCTCCAAAATCAATTCCGATCATGATCCTAAGTCACAAATCATCCTTCGACGCTAACCAAATCATCGAAAATCAATTCAGAGCCCTCTAACTCACAAGTGAACATCCGGTTGATTTTTCCAAACTAACTTTTCCTTAAAGAGACTAAGTATCTCATTTCTTATCAAAATCAGTCCAAATCAACTCTAACACACCACCTACCGATAACGAAACATGAAGAAGCATGAAATGGGAGAAACGGAGCAATAACACATGAGATGACGGGTCGGGTCATCACATGCATGAATGCCTAGTGTGGTGGAAGACTTATACTAAAGTGCAATAAGATAGATACAACATCAGTATAATTATAAAGCAAAAAATAGGAATTGTGAGCATGTAATTTTTGTCGTACTAGAAATGCTCCTTTAAAATAAAAAAAAGATTTTTTCTAAAATCATTTTCAATTTTGTAGGTTTTTGTAGGATTTTATCAGCATTTATGTGCACGCTTAACTTTGTTAAAATCATGAAAAAATGCTCCAAAAAATGTCAAAAATTTTATGCATTGCATATTAGATTTTGTGTTTAAATTTTAGGATTAACTGGTTAATTAATTATTTTATTAAAATGAAAATCACAAAAAATATTGTTCATTTTATATTTTTTAGCCTTTAATATTAGATTAGTAATTTTCTGTCCGTAAATTTAGGATTAATTAGTTTTGTAAAAATTATAGATAGATAAATAGTTGATTCTACGAAATAGTATTTAGAATTTAATTTAGGACTTTAATTAATTTAGTTAAGTATTTAAAATTAAAGAAAAAGAAAAGAAAAGAAACAAAACAAACAAAAGGAAATGAGCAAATATTTGGTCTGGGCCAATCTGTAATGGCCCAAATATCCCAATCCACCGACGCCCATGTCCAACCCAATTCCTTTAAAACCCGATTCCCCCTAAAAGATGAACGACGTCGTTTCATCTTCCCTTTACCCCATCTGTTGGATCATCTTGATCTAACGGTCCTGAACTGAAGCCTTTCCCCCTTTAAAAGTGTCTGAACGAGACACACCCCCAAACCATATAACTTCTTCATTCCTTCATCTCCCATATCTCCAAAGAATCATAGCCGCCGAAAATCGCCCTCTAAACCACCACCCTAAACCACCACCCTAAACACCTCCAATCCCACCCAAATTAATACCAGACAACCGCCGTAACATCCTCATCCCATATCTATCACTAATTTCTCCAAAATCTTTACCCAATTGCTCTAATCTTAGGTCAAAAATTCTGAAAGAAAGCCAAAACCTTAACCTGTCCCTTTTTTTTATTTTTTTTATTTTTACGGTTTCAAAGGCTCGATTTGAGCCAAAGTTTATGCCAATTGATTGCTCTCAATTAGTGTTAGTTTTGATTTATTTCAAGACTTGCTGAACTCTGAGTAAGTACCTATTGGCCAGCCAAGCTCCGATGCTTGCATAGCTCATCGACCCACCTCAGTTGCCTACTTAATTTCCTGTAAACTCAGTCGTTTGTTCTTCTTTCCCTTTTCTTTTCTATTTTTTCTCATGCATTATTAAATCCGCATTACTATTTTAGGTTTCAAGTTTTATCTTTATTTTTGTTGGCTTTGCTCTTTACTACTGCATTAAAAATTTAGATTAATTGCATAATTCTCTAGTTAACAACACTGTTATTTAGTTAACCTCTCTTTGTTTAGTCCAGTTGAACCAACTTAACTAAATTAGTTTCTGTATTTAGATTACTTAAAATGCATATTTGTAATTTAGTTTACAAGTTATTGTTTAATTAACCCTAAAGTTGTAATCACATGATGTTTCATGTAGTCTTGATTTGCTTGGTATGAGGTCTAATGTGTGTCCTTGTTTTCTATTCTTAAATTAGTAGAAACCTTAGTTAATGACAACTATAAATTAGGAGGTTGAAAAGGTAATAACAAGAACCTAAAAGGGCCAATTGGGAAATAAAATAGAGGTTAAATATCAGAAGCTTCTATAAGGGGTTAATGAGTAATCAAACAATCAATATTAGGTCAGATTGGTCTAAGATTGCAATAAGCAGAATTTAAAAGGGTAAAATTGGGATTTTAAAATGAGAAAATATCAAAAAATTCTAGTATTGAATAGTTGTCCCCATTCTTAGCATGAAAATGCTGAAATTGGGTAGAAAAAAGGACATACAGCATTTAAAAGATGCTGTACTATCTAACATTTCAGAATTCTAGGGTAGAATATTCCTTTTTATGCTATTTTTGTAGGCTTTATAAAAGAAAAACACCTTCACTCATTATTACACACATTCTTCAGCATACTAACCCCAAGAAATCTTCTGAATACACAGAAAACATTCTCTAAATGAACACTCATTTTGAGATTGGTTTTGACTCACAAAAATCTTCTGCATTTACTGTAATGGTTCAGAAGTTCTGATTTCTCTTAAAAACTTTGGTTTATCTAAACTAGATCTTGAACTGAAATTTATTTTTTGGTGCTGGAGTTTCTTTATTCCTGCTGTTTAACTGCCGGCTGATTGCTTCTTTTCTGGGTTTTCTCTTGGCAACTAGACCTTTATTTGCTCTCAGCTCTTGTTTCTTGCAGTAGGTATGTTGATATCTTATCTATAGACCTATTTGGAAATATATGAATGGAAATATGAACTGGTGTCCCTGTTGAATTGTATGTCTTTTTTTAAGTTTCTTCTTCTTTGAAATAAAGCTACATCTTATGTTTCTGAGTTGATAAATGTTCCCCTAGTGTTTTTGCTTGTTCACAATGTTATAGAGCTTAGCTTCTTTAGTTGCTGAATATTTTAGAAGACTATATTGATTGATCTGCATGCCATCATGTTTAGTTTTCAAGTCTTATTCTATGTTATGGCCTTTCCTATTTCTGTCTTACTTATACTTAGCTTTGTATCATGAGCTATGATAGATCTGATCCCTTTTCATTGGTATTGCCTACTGTTTTCTCTTTATTCTTTCGAATATATGATGCTAATAAACTACTCTTTACAAAAAATTTCTTATTTTTTTGACTTGTATGTGGAGTTATAACAAGAAAAAGGGAAAATCAGAGATCTATTAGTTTGGAATAAAAGATGTTGATTTACAAACCAGCTCTATAGCTAACTTTGTAATTAAAAGGCCCTTGTTAAAAGCTAGTGACAAGTTAAAGAGCCCAAAACATATGGGGTGTTCAGTGGATATGACAAATTTTCTTTAAGCATGTAGTCATATATCGAAATGTGTTGAAATTTAAATCTAGGGACTGCTACTAATGAACTGATTTTTGTATAGAATTAGCATGAGTATATTGTAATATTTTTCTTTTAAATTAATTATGTGGTTAATAGTTGCATATCATAGTATCTTAGTAAAGTTCATATCAATAGCCCATTGTTAAAAGTATAGCTATGTTGTCTTAGAATTGTTGGAATAAGGACTATACAAAATGGATCAGACTTGTAACTTGGACCAATCTGGGAATTACCTAAACAAGTCTGGATCCAGGCAGCTAGGCCTGGGTACTAAGCCTAATAGCTTGACCCCAGCTATGGGTTTACCTCTTTGAATTATAACATAAATTCTAATTTTTTACCTAAAGGTTTGGAAATCACAGTAGTGTAGTTAATTTTAAAGCTTAAATAATTTTCTGATTTTTACTCTTGTGTGGACCAAAATTGGGCTCAAACAATGCGTGCTGGGTTATTTCCCTTTTATGGCTGAAAATAGAACCATAATTGGCCTAGTCATTTAAGAATCATGACTGGGCCAGCTTTACCAAATAGCCAATTGGGTCCTTTCTCTTATATTTTAGGCCTGTAACCATTAATGCTAGATTATACCCAAAGCAATTGAATTCTATCCTTATACGTTGCCATGAATTTTTTACAACAATCAAATTAGCTTAGGAAAATTCAAAAATCATAGTTTTGCTTTTGGTGCAATTAATAAATCATTGTGACTATGGGTATGGTTTCTGTGACATAGTTATGATATTTAATTTCTAAATTTAGGTGTGCATTTCATGTGACCCGATCATAACAACTTTGGATAACGAATATAAAATAAATATTTTGCAAATTGCAGGTACATTTCCTGTAGCGTGGTTTGCAATGTGTTCCAAAACGGCAAGTGTACGACAATCGTAACTTGTTAAAGAAATAACTCCATAAATCCTAAAAAAAGCGATTAAACAAATAAAAGCGGTTATAAAGTTAAAAATTCACAATAGGTTTAAAATATGTGATTAATCAGATATTTAGTCCATTTATTAATAGTTAAGCGACCGTGCTAGAACCACGGAATACAGAAATGTCTAAAACCTTCTCCCAGGTTAACAAAATTCCTTACCTAGTTTTTCTGGTTTCGCAGACTTTTAAATGAAGTCAAATTTCCTCGAATTGGGGTTTTTAAAATAAAACAGTAACTTGGAACGCCATAAATATCCCAAGTGGCGACTCTGAATAAAATAAAATAATTACAGTTCGAATAATATCACTTAAAGTGAAAAAACTTCCTTATATCCATCCCTCGGGTAAAAAGAAGGTGTGATAGCTCTGACGACTCTGTTGGGGAAGAGAACCCAGAATCTCTGGTTTATGGTTCACAATTTGAGCTTAAAATAGCTGTTATAGTTGGCTTTTATTTATTATCTGATTTTTACATATTTGTGTGACGACCAAAAGGGTCATCACCTGTTTTTAATTGAATTTCGTATCTCCGAGGTCTTGAAAACCTCATTTAGAGTCATCTCAAATTGCATGCGCAGCCCGGTCGCGTAGCTGGAAAGCTTAAATATGAAATTTCTGTAAAAAATGCTAAGTTTTGATGTAAAAATGAACAAATTTAACTTTGGTCAATATTTTGGACAAACGGACCCGGACCCGTAATTTGACGGTCCTAGAGGGTCCGTAGGAAAATATGGGACTTGGGCGTATGCCCGGAATCAAATTCCGAGGTCCCGAGCCCAAGAAATAAATTTTTTAGAAAAATTATTTTCTGAAAATGTTTAAGAAAATTAGAAAATAAAACCTGATTAGAAAGCGATGGTATCGGGCCCGTATTTTGGTTCCAGTGGCCAGTACATGTCTTATATATATTTTAAGTCCTTCCTGTGAAATTTGGTTGAAAACGATCGTCATTTGGCGTGATTCGTACTTGAATTTCTAAATTTAAAATTGATGAAGTTTGAGGAAAAATTCATGATTTTGAGGTTTGATTCACTGTTTTTGAGGTTATTTAGGCGAGTTGATCGCACAGATAAGTTCGTATGATGTTTTTGAGTTAGTACATGTGTTTGGTTAGGAGCCCTGAGGGCTCGGTGTGTTTCAGTGGTGTTTCAGAATGGTTTTTGGCTTAAGAAGTGTTGTAGATTTTCTGCTGCAGTGCCCAGGGATTTTACCCTTCTTGTTCGCGTAGACCCAATCGTGAACGCGTAAGGCAAAAATTCCAGGAGTTTATTTTCTTCTTTGCGAACGCGAAGATGGAGACGCGAATGCGAAGCTGAGGGGGGTAGATCCTTCGCGAACGCGTCCCTCTTCTCGCGAACGCGTAAGGTTGAGGGGAGGGGTCTCCAGCTTATTCTACATGAACGCGGTCACTGGCCCGCGAACACGAGGGCTCGATGTGCTAAAACTTTGCGAACGCGAGCTTATTTTCACGTACGCGAAAGTCTTTAGACCTGATCCAACACGAACGCGAAGTGTCCATCGCGAACGCGAATGATAATTTTGCCCAGTTATTTTAAAACTCCAAAACAGAATCCATTATGGGATTTTTATAAAAATATCATCAACCCTTACTTCTACAAAGCTCCTAGGCGACTTTTGAAGCATTTATTCACCAAAGTTCTTGGGTAAGCATTGTTTGACTTGTTTTTTTCATTTTCCATCAACACCCACTAGAATTCTAGGCCTAAAACATGTAATTAAGGGTAGAAAATTAGGAATTTTTGATTAATGATGATTTAGACCTCGTTTTGAAGTCTAATTATGAAAATAATTATTTATTTGGACTCGTGGGTGAATGAGGGATTTGATTTTGGTCCGAACCCAATGTTTTGACCAAGCAGGTCTCGGGTCAATTTTTGATTTTTGGGAAGAATGATTGGAAAGCTATAATTAGGCATTGGATTCGAATTGTTAAGCATTATTTGATGTTATGAAGTCGTTTATGTATAGATACAATTGATTTGGAGCCGAATTCGAAAGGAAAGGCGGTTGTCGAGGATTGAGTTGACCGTAAAAAGTTCGAGGTAAGTGTTTGGTCTAACCTTAGCTTGAGGGATTAGGAGTTGAGTCCTATTTTCTATGTGGTAATTGTCGAGTACGACGTATAGGCATGGTGACGTGTATCTATACGTTGGTGTCTAGCATGACCACGAGTCTTTAAATAGTGAATATCTTGATTTCGTTGTATCTCTCATGCCTTGGTGATGATTTCTAATTGTTGTGAAAAGGATTGTGAGCACGTGATTTTTACCCCAAGTAAAAGAGTTCCAAAATCAAAATAAAATAATTTTTACTCACGAAATACAGTGTTGGTAAATTGGATGAACAAGAGATAAAAAGGGAATTAATTAGGAAATTGTCACAAAAATAGTAGAACAAATACTAGGAAAATTTAAAAATATATAATATTAATAAATAAATAATAAAGTAAAATAAATAATAAAGTACATCAGAAAATAAATACAAAATTCGAAAATACAAAACAAAGTAAAATACTAAAATACTAATACTATATAAAAATTGGGGCCAAATTTAAAAAAAAAAAGATATAGTAATACAATAACGGACCAGGCCCAAAAATTTTGACCCAGTCCGGCCGGCTCAAAATAAGACGACGCCGTTTAGGTTTTTAGGATCTGGACCGTTGATTCAGCTAATCAACGGATCAGATGGAACGGTGTTTAAATAAATCAAACGACGTCGTTTGGACGAAATGATCACAACCGTCCGTCTCGATTGATCAAACGGACGAGACTAAGCTTTACTTAAACGAAACGACGACGTTGTGGATTATTAAATCTCGACCGTATAATCCACATGATCTAACGGTCGATAACAGAAGAGATATAATACATGTATATAGCCTTGTCTCTATAGGTTTAGAGACAGAATGCTTCGTCTTCCTCGTATAAGCCTCGCCGGACTGTCTCACCGGCGGGAACTGCTACCAATGCCAATGATCTTCAAATTAACACCGTAGATAGCTCCCGTCATCCTCTATCCATTCCCATAACTATTTTCTTTCGAATCTGTCCCAAAACCTTCGAATATAACTTTTTGTGTCGCCGGAACCCTACTCCGGCGAACACAAAGTATGCCAAATTGACCCAAATTTACACCATAGCATCGCCTAAACCTCCTCTACCCATATCTAGTGGTTTCTTGGCTCGAAGATGACCAAAACCACTCAAATATGATTTCAAACTTTCTGCTTCAAGAATTTTTTTTTAATCTTTATGATTCTTGATCCAAGCATACTTAACCATGTGGGTTCATCTAAAAAACACATGGTTAGGTATGTTTCGGATCAAGAATCTCAAGGATTGTTTCAAAGTCAGAGATTCAAGGCCATGC
>MU730226.1:0-12552 GCA_026770625.1 Nicotiana glauca
TCAAGGATAATTACTTATTGGATTTGTGTTAACTAACATATGGAATGAACTAACGCGTGTGGATATGGGTTATAAAAGCTGTCAGGGTCAGCAACCGAGGGCTTGTTATACTTGTGGCGATACAAGGCATATTGCTAGATTTTGCCCTCGCGCATCGAGCACCTCTCAGCACCAAGGTTCCCGTGCCATAGTTTAGGCATCGAGTGTTCTACCGCCCGCCCAGTCAGCTAGAGGTGGAGGTAGAGGTGCTAGAGGTGGAGGTAAAGGTATTAGAGGTGGAGGTCAGGTCGCTAGAGGTGGAGGCCAGCCAACAGGAGGTCGTCCTAGAGATGTAGTTTAGAGTGGTAGGGACCAGCCCCGATGTTATGCTCTTCCAGCCAGGCCTGAGGCTGAGGCCTTCGATGCGGTTATCACATGTACTGTTCTGGTTTGTAGTAGAGATGCTTCAGTTCTATTTGATCCAAGATCTACATACTCCTATGTGTTATCTTATTTTGCACCATATTTGGTCATGCCTAGTAATTCCTTGAGTACTCATGTATATGTGTCTACACCGGTTGGTGATTCTATTATGGTAGATCGTGTCCATCATTCATGTATAGTTGTGATTAGGGTCTTGAGACTCGAGTAGATTTGTTACTTTTGGATATGGTTGATTTTGATGTCATATTATGGATGGACTGGTTATCACCTTACCGCGCTATCTTGGACTGTCATGCTAAGATTGTGACCTTATCCTTGCTGAGTTTATATCATTTAGAGTGGAGGGGGACTCCTGGACTACTAGCAGGGTTATCTCATATATGAAGGCTCGGCGTATGGTTGATAAGGGATGTCTGGCCTCTTTGGCGTATGTTCGTAATTCTAGTGCTGAGGTTCCTTCTATGGATTCTGTGCCGGTTGTTCGTGAGTTTCCTGAGGTATTTCCTTCAAACTTACTGGGTATGCCACCCGATAGGGATATTGACTTATGCACTGATTTGGCTCCGAGCACTTAGCCCATTTCTATTTTTCCATATCGTATGGCCCCACCTGAGTTGAAAGAATTGAAAGAACAGTTGCAAGACTTGCTTGATAAGGACTTTATTAGACCTAGTGTCTCTTCTTGGGATGCGATGGTGTTATTTGTTAAGAAGAATGACGGATCGATGAGGATGTGTATAGATTATTGGCAGTAGAACATGGTCACAGTTAATAATAAGTATCCATTATCGAGGATTGATGATTTGTTTGATCATCTTCAGGGTGCCAAGGTATTTTCGAAGATTGAATTGAGATCTGGCTACCATCAGTTGAGGATTAGGGCATCTGATGTCCCTAAGACAGCTTTCTGCACTCAGTATGGGCATTATGAGTTCTTGGTGATGTCATTCGGGTTGAAAAATTCCCCAGCAACATTCATGGATTTGATGAACCGAGTGTTCAATCCTTACTTGGATTCATTCATGATAGTTTTCATTTATGATATTTTGATCTATTCCCGTATCTGGGAGGAGCATGAGCAGCATCTGAGAGTTGTTCTTCAGACTTTGAGAGATAGTTAGTTGTACGCTAAGTTTTCGAAGTGTGAGTTTTGGTTAATTTCAGTTGAATTATTGTGTCACATTATTTCAGTAGAGGGTATTCAGGTGGATCCGAAGAAGATAGAGGCAGTCAAGAACGGGCCTAAACTCGCATCAGCTACAGAGATCCATAGTTTGTTGTGTTTGGCAGGCTATTACCGTCACTTTGTGGAGGAATTTTCATCTATTGCAACCCCGATGACCAGGTTGACCCAGAACGGTGCCCAGTTCAAGTGTTCGAACGAGTATGAAGCGAGCTTTCAGAAGCTCAATACAGCTTTGACTACAGCGTCGGTGTTGGTATTGCCTACAGATTTAGGGACATATACAGTTTATTGTGACACATCTCGTATTGGACTTGGTGTGGTGTTGATGTAGGATGGTAAGGTCATTGCTTATGCTTCGTAACAATTGAAGATTCATAACAAGAATTATTCAGTTCATGATTTGGAGTTAGCAGCCATTGTTCACGCGCTGGAGATTTGGAGACACTATTTATATGGCGTGTCATGTGAGGTGTTCACGGATCACAAGAGCCTACAGTATTTGTTCAAGCAGAAGGAGCTAAATTTGAGGTACAGAAGGTAGTTGGAGATATTGAAAGACTATGATATCACCAACTTATATCATTCGGGGAAAGCCAATGTGGTGGTCGATGCTTTGAGTAGAAAGTTAGCCAGTATGGGCAGTCTTGCATATATTCTGGTCGGTGAGAGACCGCTTGCTTTGGATGTTTAGGCGTTAGCCAATCAGTTCGTGAGGTTGGACTTTTCTGAGCCCAGCCATGTGTTAGCTTTCACAATCGCTCGTTCTTCATTATTTGAGCATATCCGAGATCGACAGTATGATGATCTTTATTTGTGTGTCCTTAGGGACACAGTGCGGCACAATGGTGCCAATCATGTTACATTGGTAGATGATGGAGTTTTAAGGATGCAGGGTTGATTTATGTACCTAATATGGATGGACTTTGAGAGTTGAATCTAGAAGAGTCCCATAGTTTCCGGTACTCTATTCATCTGGGTGCCGCTAAGATGTATCAAGATTTGCAACAGCATTATTGGTGGAGGAGGATGAAGAAGGATATTGTTACATATGTGGCTCGGTATTTGAATTGTCAATAGATAAAGTACGAGCATCAGAGGACCGGTGGTCTGTTTTAAAGGATTGAGATTACTGAGTGGAAGTGGGAGCGGATCACTATGGACTTCGTTGTTAGACTCCCACAGACTTAGAGGAAGTTCGACGCAGTGTGGGTTATTGTTGATAGGGTGACCAAGTCAGCACATTTCATTCATGTGGCAGTTTCCTATTCTTCTAAGCGGTTGGCAGGGATCTATATCCGGGAGATTGTTCATCTTCATGGTGTGTCTGTGTCTGTCATTTTTGAATAAGTTATGTAATTTAACTCACACTTCTGGAGGGCAGTTCAGCATAAGTTGGGTGCACTGGTTGAGTTGAGCGCAACATTTCATCCTCAGATGGATGGGCAATATGAGCGTACTATTCGAATTTGGAGGATATGCTCCGAGCTTGTGTTATTGACTTTGGAGGCTCGTGGGATCATTCTTGCCTTTAGAGGATTTTGCCTACAATAGCAGTTACCAGTCGAGCATCCAGATGGCTCCTTATGAGATTTTATATGGTAGGCGGTGTCGGTCGCCGGTTAGGTGATTTGAGCCGAGAGAGGCTCGGTTGTTGGGTACGGATCTAGTATAGAATTACTTGGACAAGGTTAAGATCATTTAGGATAGGCTGCGTACAGCTCAGTCCAGGCAAAAGCGTTATACCGACCATAAGGTTCGTGATGTGGCATTCATGGTCGGCGAGCGGGTGTTGCTTTGGGTGTTACCTATGAAGGACGTGATGAGATTTGGGAAGAAGGGCAAGCTAAGCCCTAGATTTATTGGTCCTTTTTGAGATTCTTGATCGAGTGGGAGAGGTGGCTTACAGACTTACGTTTCCACCGATTTTATCAGTCGTACATCCAGTGTTTCACGTGTCCATGCTTTAGAAGTATCACAGCAATCCATCCCACGTGCTAAACTTCAGCACTATTCAGTTGGACAAGGACTTGTCCTATGAGGAGGAGTCGGTAGCTATTCTAGACCGGCAGGTTCGTTAGTTGAGATTGAAGAGTTTTCCTTCAGTTTGTGTTCAGTGGAGGGGTCAGCCTGTTGAGGCAGTGACCTGGGAGTCTGAGTCCAATATGCGTAGCCGATATCCCCATCTTTTCTCTGATTCAGGTACTTTTTTATGTCCGTTCGAGGACGAACGGTTGTTTTAAAGGTGGAGAATGTTATGACCCAAAAGGTCATCACTCATTTTGAAACTAAATTCTGTGTTCTGAGGCCTTAAAACCCTCTTTTTGTCTCACCTCGATTTGCATGCGCAGTCTGGGTGCGTTTCCGGGAAGCTTTTATGTGAAAACTAAATAAAATAAGGAAATTGGCTTATTAAAAAAAATAATTAAAGTTGACTTTGGTCAACATTCTTGGAAAACGGACCCGGACCAATGATCTGACGGTCTCGTAGGGTCTGTAATAAAATTTGGGACTTGGATATATGCCCGTAATCAAATTCTGAGGTCCCAAGCCCGAGAAATAAATTTTTAAAGAAAATTATTTGCTGGAAAATATAAAGGCTTTTAGAAGAGAATTTATGTAATTTCTTAGTGGTATCGGGCCCGTACCTTGGTTTCGGAGACCAGTACAATTTAAAATAATAATTAGGTTGAATCTGTGAAGTTTGATAAGAATCGGAGTCCGTTTAGTATAAATCAGACCTTTATTTGACAAATGGAAATTTTGATGGTCTTGAGTGATTTCATGAATTTCAGATTTAATTCATAGTTGTTGATATTATTTTGATGTTTTGATCGTACAAGCAAGTCTGTATGATGTTTATGGACTTGCATGCATGTTTGGTTTGGAGCCCCCAGGGCTCAGGCAAATTTTGGATAGGCCACGGAGTGAATTTGGACTTAGAGAAATGGTTGTTGCAGGCTCTGATCTCGCAATTGCGAGGTCAGGCTTCGTAGTTGCGAGCCCAACAGGCTTGGTAATTGTGAGGTCTTGATCGCATTTGTGAAAAAGCTCAGGCCTGCCAGTGTTCACAATTGCGAGGTGAGCAGACAGTGAACAGGTTCGCAAATGTGAGGTCTAGATCGCATTTGCGAGCTTCTCAATTGCGAAACTCCCGTCGCAATTGCGACATCTACGACCAGTTAATTGGGACTTAGCCGAAATTTTCTTCATTTTTCAAACTCTCTCAAACCCTAAGCTCTCTTGGGCGATTTCCTAAAGAAACGTTCTTCTCCAAATCAATTATAAGTCATTTCTAACTCACTTTCTTCAATCTATAGCATCTTTTCACATGATTGCAATTCAAAATCAAGGATTTTCGTTGGAAAATTGGATGTTTTGGGTAGAACTTAGGATTTTTGATTTTTTGGGGATTTGGACCTCGACTTGAGGTCCGGTTTCAAAACATATTATATATTTGAGTTCGTGGGGAAATGGGTAATCGGGTTTTGGTTCGAACGTCGGATTTTGACCATGTGGGTCCAAGGTTGATTTTTGGACTTTTTGGGGAAATCTTTAGAAACCTATTTTCATGCATTAGAATTGATTCATTTAGAATTTATTGATATCATTAAGTAAATTGTGGCTAGGTACAAGCGAATTGATGGTGGAAACAAGAGGTAAAGCGGTAGTTGAGGCTTGAACTATGTTTGTGGCTTTGAGTAAGTGTTTGGTCTAACCTTAGCTTGAGGGATTATGAGTTGTGTCTTATTTGCTATGTGTTAATTGTTGAGTATGATGTATAGGTGTGGTGACGAGTATCTATACGTCAGTGTCAAGCATGACCGTGAGTCTTATACAATGATTGACGTGACTCTGTTTGTATTGTCCATGCTTAATATGATGATTTCTAATGTTGAACAAGGCTTATGGAAGTATTCTTGGTGACTGAACATCGTTGAGCATTGGCTCAAGTTGAGAATTGAGTTGTGAAGTAATTTGTGGAAAAAAGAACAGGTTTATGATATTGTCTCCCTTGCCGGGATGTTATTGCTTTTGATATTATCTTCATTGCCGGGATGTTATTACTCATGATATTGTTTCCCTTACCGGGATATTATTGATATACTATTGTTCCCTTGCCGGGATTCTACTGTAATTTTATTTATTCCATTGCCCGTATTGTTTTATGATTGTTGCTTGGGTAAGGAAGAGTGTAAAAGCACGAAGGGTGATGTCGTACATAAAATTGGCGAGTAAGTGCTAATGTACGAAGGGTGATTCCGTACCGATATTGTAAATGTAAAAGCACGAAGGGTGATGTCATGCCGATATTGTAAATCTAAAAGCACGAAGGGTGATGTCGTTCCATGATATGAGTGATAATGCATGAAGGATAATGTCGTGCCATGATTATGTGAGGTAAAAGCAGGAAGGGTGATGCTATGCCGATTATATTGATTCTTATGGTGAGTATGAGAGTAAAAGCACGAAGGGTGATGCCATGCACTTGTCTTTGTTTTCCTTATTCTTTCTTATAGTTGAATTTTGGTGTTCCTTATGCTTCTTTACTGAATTTCGGTTTGTACATGATATTTCCCCGAGCATGTTTCCCCTTCCCATCTTTAACTGCCAGTTTCTGTCATTATTACTTATTGTATATGATATAACTGCACAGGTTTATCTGGTAGTCTTGTCCTAGTCTCGTCACTACTTCGCCGAGGTTAGGCTCGATACTTATCAGCACATAGGGTCGGTTGTGTTGATACTACACTCTGCACTATGTGCAGATCCTGGTGCTGGAGCTTTTGGACCCCAATGAGGTTGCTACCTTTAGTCCAGTGGCGAAGACCCGAGGTAGTCCTGCAGGTGTTTGTAGGCCTTGGCATATCCTTCTATCATTCCATTCTGTTTCTTTTATGTATTTCAGAGATAGATTTGTATTTAACTTTCAGACCACTGTTTGTAGTATTCGTAGATAGTCTGTGACATTGTGACACCAAATTCTGGGTATAGTTGTATTTTGGATTTTTGTATGGGTATTTAGTGTTATTATCAGATTTCATCTTCCGCATTTATTTTATTAATATGGTTATTCCGTTGTTGATCTCATGTTTAATTAAACTGTTAAAAAGGTAAGTAAAAGGGGAAATAAAATTATACCTCTCGGCTTGCCTACCTTTCATGAGTAGGAGCCATCACGACTCCCGAGAGTGAAAAATCTGGGTCATGACATATATATGTTGCAATATGATTTTGGATCACTTATGAGAGTGGGCTTGACTGTTACAAGGGTGAATACGGGATTGGCAGATGATTTAAGGTATTAGATGGTTTGTGTTGCATAAGCTTATGGAGGATTTAATTGAATCTCACTATGGTATTATGGAAGTAATAGAGTGTGGGCATTGTGAGCTATTGTGTGTTTTGATCTCTGGCTTTGAGCCAAGTGGAGGAGTCTGCTATTGATAAGTTGATTGCACGGTTATGTGTTGTATTGATTTTAGTTGAGGTATACTGGTGAATCAGTAATGGATTACAGAGGTTGAGATTGAGGATGACTCGATTAAGGTTGTGTTATTCTTTATGTGTATATGAGAATACTTGTAAAGGATGTGGTGTGCATGGAGTAGGGATTCACTCGGTTGCTTAAAAGTATGGATTACTTCTTAGGGCATTTATGTACAAATGGGGCATAGGTCATTCGGTTCGTTTGGGTGATGCTATTGGGATTCGACTAGAGCAGATGACTCTTGAGAATAGTCCCTATGGATTCAAGATTTAATGTAGCAATTGGAAATTTTCAGGATTTGTATATGGCTAGGGTCTGAGATTTTTCACTGGATGGTGTCGAGAGTTGTAGTATTTCTATATCATTGTGAATTCCACATTTCAGTATCAGGAAGGTAAAATGAACAACTTTAAACTCATAGAAGGTCTCTTTAGAATGGGTATCTCGGTTGTGGTACTTGTGGGGTGCTTAAGAGAGCATTTAGCTGCTTATGAGCCTTAGGATGGTGAGGTTTTATGCTTGGGTCTCGTGTGGTGAGTCTTGGTTGAGGAATTATGGTATTATAGCAAGGAGAAGTATCAATTTGAAGGCAAATCGAAAGGAACTCAAAGAATTAGGACAGTTTGGTAACGAGTTGGATCAACATGGTAACGGATGCGATTGGCTCTTTTGATTCTTATGATGTAGTGAGTTTCTACAAGTATTTTGTTGTGATACCTTCAGGTTGGCTTGCATAGCTTGGTTGAGTTAGAAGGGTTCAGTCCTGGCGGTTTGGTTAAGTGCAAATGGGTTTCAAAGAATTCTTGATGGTTTTCTACCACGATTAGAGATGTATATTTCCTACTGGCTTGGGGAGCATGTGGTTTATAGTGATCTTCTCCTAGATGGGATCAAATGGAAAGTTCTTGTCTAATTGAGGTGAGTAGTTTCTGGTGACTCAGAGTGGATTACGAAGTTCTCGTATTTTTCATATGATGACATGGTATATGCGGTGTGTTGTGTAGGATTGACATTTTAATGTGTAAGGTCAGGGTTCAATTTTGAAAGGAACATTATGAGTCCTTAGGCAGCATGGTCAGTTTCAGATGACTAGGCAAATAACATTACTATTTGGTATGACTGGTCAGTTTCAGATGACTAGGCAAATAACATTACTATTTGGTATTACTTGATGAGAGTATACATTGAAAAGGGGAGATGTGTTTTGATTTATGGATACTTTATTGGTATTGCAGCACTATCCTAGTTGATCGGCTGTTGGTGTTCAAATTTTTCTTTGTGGAATAGAAGAATTATAGAAGTATTCATCGCGGGATGATCGTGTATGAGAAATGTGTTAGACATTCAGGCAGTGGAGTTGAGATCAGATATGATGATTCATGTGTTCTATGGATTTGGAGATTGGGATTCCTCAATGGTGTATTATTTCGTGGTTGTGGACTGTGAAACATAGCTCGGGTTAGTCAGAAGATAGTATGTGTTGTGATTCAGTCATTGTGGAATTTTTTAGGGTTATTTATCTATTGTTGAGAGTTGATTTGAGGTTCATCGGTAGGCCTGATATGGATGTCTATGATGCACCCAAGTCAGATTGGTTGGCTCCATACTGTTATTGATGAGGGATATGCCATTCGGTTATTGTTAAGCTTATTCGTGTTCTGAGATGATCTATGAGTTACTCTTCTATGCTACAGAAAGTTGTGATTCATTGGTTATATGCACACATGGTGCGGTTCTATTTGGGCTTTATATAGGGATTTGAGCGGGATGAGTATTTGGGTATTGCATGATTGATTGTGCGTTGGCTATGTCATTTTTGGATCGTAGTATTGTGTTATTTTTTCTCTGTGGTTATTGTAATGCACTTTGGGTACTTGATGTCAAATTTCGTGTGGTTATTGATTTTGAGCAAGGCGGCTCGAGGTCTATATATTGGACCGG
The DNA here is from genome assembly GCA_026770625.1 of Nicotiana glauca. Classification (NCBI taxonomy): domain Eukaryota; kingdom Viridiplantae; phylum Streptophyta; class Magnoliopsida; order Solanales; family Solanaceae; genus Nicotiana; species Nicotiana glauca. The sequence continues at coordinate 9,039 of MU730226.1, forward strand.
CATTTGGATGGGGTCACGCATTATAGTGAAGTTATGTTGAGATATGATCCTTGGTGTTGGATTTGTGTTTTTTGGTTCTATGATGTGTGCTAGGCTCTTAGCATGGTATTGTGATGGTACTTGTTAAGTTGGCGGGACAATTCTCTCGTTTGAGTCATTTTCATGATTGAGTACATTTGGGATGTTGTTATTGGGTGCACGAATAGCACAGGTTGTGGCTTTCGATTGTATTGATGTGTCATGTCACCAGAGTGGTCGTGTTGGATGATATGAGGTTATTGGACCTAGAATGAATACTATCAAAAATGATAATAGCATGGTTGGAAGGATAATATCGAAAGTCGGCTTAGAAATCTGCTATAGTTCCTATCGGAGAATAGGGAGCTCCATGTGATTTCACTATGAGTGTTTGAGTTATGCGGTATATCATGTGATTTCATCTTGGATTACGGATATGGCTTGATACAACTTGTTCCGACTTATACAGTGTGTAGATGCGAGATTATGATCTTATAAAAAATTTCGAATGTTGGAAATTGGGTTCTAAGACTTATGGGCTAGGTTGGATTAAGAAATTTCAGTCATGTTGTGATATCGGACCTATATGGGATAGGGTGACGTGGTATCACCCCCAGGTATGTGCGTGATAAGGTTACATGGCAATTTGATGAATTTTGGAACAACACCAGGCGCGTTCGAGGACGAACGTATGTTTAAGTTGGGGAGCATGTAATGACCCGACCAGTCATTTTGAACATTTGCACTTCGCTCGATTGTTTAAGGGCATGAGTAGCTCCATATGATGTGTTATGATTTATGTTAATCGTCAGTTTTGGTTTTTCGGTTATTCGGAATTGATTTGGAAGAATGATTCTCAGCTTGAAGCTTTAAATTTAAAAACTTTGACCAAGTTTGACTTTTTAGAATTTGACCTCGGATTAGATTTATGATGGTTGTTAGCTCTATTGGTGATTTTGGACTTACTATCGCATCTAGATCATGATTTGGAGGTCCGTAGTGGAATTTGGCTTGAAATGGCGAAAGTTGAAATTTTGGAAAGTTTGATCGAGAGGAAATTTTTTTATATCGAGGTCGGATTCCAATTTCGGAAGTTGGTGCATGTCCGTAATGTCAAATGTTACTTATGTGCAAAATTTGAGGTCAATCAGACATAATTTGATAGGTTTCGGCATCGGTTGTGGAAGTTTGAAGTTCAAGTTCATCGATTTTGAATTGAGGTACGATTCATCATTCGATGTTGTTATGTGTGTTTTGATGCCTCGAGTAGGTCCATGTGATGTTATCAAACTTGTTGGTATGTTTGGATGTGGTCCAGAGGGGCTCGGGGGAGTTTTGGATGAGGTTCGGATCATTGTTCTTCATTTTTTTCATTGCTGATGAGATGTTGGTTCTGGTATTTCTGCACATGCGAATGATATTCCGCATGTGCATTGGCCGCAGATGCGAGCCAATCATCGCAGATGCCAGTTTTTTCTGAGGGGTGGAGGTCCGCAAAGCGGAGGTATTTGCACAGAAGCGCAACTGCGTGTGCGGTCCTGGCCATTGCAGAAGCGGTTTTCTCGCAAATGCGAGTTCTTTATCCGCATAAGCATAGGTCGCAGATGCGACATTTTTACCGCAAATGCGGAAATTTCTGGGTAGAAGCTATAAAATTGAGGTTTTGGTTATTTCTTCATAATTTGAGATGTGGGAATCTGATTGAGGTGATTTTTGAAGAAATTTTCATCACAAGGATTGGGGTAAGTGTTCTATACTCAATTTTGATTATATTTCATGAATCTATCTCCATTTTTAGCAATTGGTTGAGGAATTGAAAGAGGAAATTGGAGGTTTTGGCCTAAAGTTTCATAATATGAATTTTTGAGTTTTGAACACCGATTTAGAGTCGGATTTGAGTGAAACTAGTATGGTTGGATGCGTAATTGAATGAGTTGTCTAATTTTTTGAGTTTTTTCGAGTTTTGAGGCATGGGACTTGATACGCTCAAATTACACTTTAATTAAGTAGTGTAAGGCAGTTGGTGTCAAATATAATAACCCAACAAGGTTGGGATCGAATCTCACAGGGAATAGGCGTGAAAAGGTTACTCGAGTAGTGTGTTATTTGACTTAAGTTGTAATTCTATTCGGTTAATTATAACAAGAGTATGGAATAATTGTGATTTGAAAAAATAACTAATTGTAATGTTGAGAATGTAATTAATTTGATTGAGTTGGTCTAGGAATGGGTGGTAGAGTTTTTGGTGTCTCTTTTACCACTTCCTTTACCTCTTCCCGGTTCTCTTCTTGCACTTGAAAATCTTCCGGAATCCTTTCAACTTCGACAACACTTGGCTCTTCAACCTCAACCCCCTTCTACTTCAACCACTTGTTCACTCTCTCCTTCTAGTACCTTCCCACTCCAAGTAGTAATTGCCATGATATGAGAAGTTGGGCCACTCCCACTACCCCTTGGTTCGAAATTGTGTCACTGGGAAGTGTTCCCTTTTGCTTTGTATTTTGTTCCCTAGAAAGGTCTCTCATTTGCATCTCCAATTTTTGAATGGATGTGGTATGAGAGCCAACAAGCTCGGTCATGTTCCTCATAGAAGTGTCGGACTTCTCTTGATTTTGCAATACTCGTTCAAGCATGCATTCCAACTTGGAATCACTTGAGGAACCTTGATTTGAATATTGACTCTTTGGAGGAACATAAGGGTTTGAACTCCGATTTGAGAAGTTATTGTTGGTATTCCAATTTCCTTGACTTGAGCCACCTTGGTCATTTTGTCACTGTTAGTTGCCTTGCCCTTACGGGTTAGGCCTCTATTGATTTTGTTGTCCTTCACCTTGGTATTGTTGCCTTTGATACCCTCCGTGAGAGTTGTTGATATAGTTTGCTTCCTCAAATTCTTCATTTGATATGGGTTGCACATCCTCCACCACATTCACTTTCTTTGTTTGGCTTTCCGTGAATATTTTTGTCAACACATTGACATTTGTGGCAAGCCCTACGATTACTTGATCTCTCTCTTGATTCTCCTTAATTAGGTTGGTAAAGGAGGGAGAACCATATGCAATTCCACCTATGGTGTCCTCAGAGTGCCAAGCTTGATTATGTTGTGCCATTTTGTTAAGGATTTGTGTTATCCTTGTGAATGTTTTTTCCATAAAAGATCCATCAGCTGCATTCTTGGTTGTAGATCGATTCATCGGATTTAAACCCATGTAGAATTTTTCCAACAAGATGGAATCTGGAAAACCATGATTGGGAGACCTCAACAAATATAACTTGAATCGAGCACATGCCTCATGTATATATTCTCCCGGTATGATGTTATTAACGTCAATACCACACAAGAGAGGGAGTGATTTGTGTGGTACCTAATTTTCGCGTTAGAAGAACCTGGTTCTTCTAAGTGTTCTAACTACATCAGTTTGCAGAATAATAAGTACTGAAAGTAAAGTGCACAGAGATTTTTACGTGGAAAACACCTGGCTCAAAAGGTGAAAAA